>ML252662.1:89184-117866 GCA_005239495.1 Nicotiana undulata | reverse complement strand
TCATCAATGGTAACCTCACCGGAACTCAGTCCGTAACTTGGAATTTGTCATGCAATGCAGTACAGGGATAAAGCTCCCGGATCTCAGTCCGTAGTCCCAATTTAAATATGCGATGCAGTACAGGGGGAAAGCTCCCGGATCTCAGTCCGTAGTCCCAATTTAAATATGCGATGCAGTATAGGGGGAAATCTCCCGGATCTCAGTCCGTAGTCCTAATTTAAATATGCAATGCAGTACTGAGAAAAACAACCTGAATGCGACAGAACAACATACAGTGCCACAACATGCATAAAAACAACAAACAAAATGCGGGGTGCGATGAGCAATCAAATACAAGGAATTAAATCACCAGAATGATAAAACTCACTCATAAGAAATAGCCACTGAAGGAATACCAAGCACAAGGAAAGTAGCATAACAAGGAGAAAGCAAGGCAAATATGTCAACGATTCCATGCATCCAAATTCACAACCAAACAAAACCAAATCATCCCGGCAAGGGAATCAACTATAACCAATCTCACTTAGGCAATTAACTTTATCGAACAAACTCAACTCGAACGAGTATTCAATAGGTAGGCAATCCCTAAGTAATATCACCAACATAGAAAATTACCCAATTAATCCTAAGTAGCACTTAAGGGAGGGGGATCACGTAATCACGATATACGATTCACGGGCATGCTTGACACCAAGGTATATATATTCCAATTACTGTTAAACAATTATGGGGCGAGATCATACTAATCTTAATCAAATAAGAAGAGTATGAGGAAAAACTATAGCGTAACGGTAAGAAAAGCAAGGTCTGCAAATAAGAAGCAAGGAAACACCAAGCAATCAACTTCTAATTTAACAAGGATAGGCGAAGCTAGAAATCAAGGATCGATATATAACAATTTGCAGTTCATACGCGGGGAATATAAGGACCTAAAATCCTAGAAGGGCAATCTAATTGAACATAAGTCCGAGTACGCACTCATCACCTCTCATACACGGACTGCAATCAACAAATAAGACTCAATCCTAGGGGTAGTTCCCCCACACAAGGTTAGGCAAGATACTTACCTCAAAGACGACCACCAGACTACTCAAAAGTAGACTTCTCGGGCGAAAAGACCTCCGAACGGCTCAAAACCAACTAGAACAACTTCAAAATGCACATAACACGTATAAGGAATGGTTCCGATAATAAAGTTTCAATCTTTACTAATTTATAAAAATTGACCCAAAAGTCGACCCCCGGGCCCGCACCTCGGAACCCGACAAATTTTACAAATTCCATTTACCCATTCTGATACGAGTTCACCCATACTAAATTTATCAAATTTCGATGTCATTTGCTCACTCAAATCATAAATTTTCATTTTAGAAATTTTCTTTCAAAACCCACAATTCCCTCAACCCAAAACACAAATTAAATGATAAACATAAGAACTAATTCATGGAATATAATCAGTTCTAGTTAAAGAACACTTACCCGTTCGAATTGTGTGAAAAAACTTCAAGGAATCGCCCAAAACCGAGCTCTAGAACTCAAAATGTGTTAAAAATGGTGAAACCCCGATTTTGAGGTTAAAACTGTTGTGCCCAGTCATTTTGTTCATCGCGAACGCGGAGAGAGGGATGTGTTCGCGAAGAAGGAAAAAGTGGAGCTGTCAAGATGAACTATGCGAACGCAGCTCTATAGGTGCGAAAGCGGAGAAGAAGAAGGCAGATCCTCGCGTTCGCGGAAGGTGCAATGTGGACGCGATGAAGGAAATGGGGATGGTCAACCAACGGTACACGAACGCAGGGACAGGTACGCGGATGCGAAGAAGAGAAAAGCTGGCTTCCGTGTTCGCGGGATATACTATGTGAACGCGTTTACAAATATTCCCTCCTCCAAAATTACACTTCGCGAACATGGAGGAGTGGACGCGAACGCGAAGGAGAAAACCAGATACAGATATCAATAGTCAGAAAATGAGAGAAAATGGCCCGTAGCCCACCCGAATCTCACCCGAGGCCCCCGGGACCCTGTAACCACACACACACATCATATAACCTAACCCGGACTCGCTCGAGGTTTCAAAACACATAACACCAATGTGACGAATCAAACTAAAAATCAAACTTAAAATTTTTCAAAACTTCATATATCAAGACTCGCGTCGAAACCTATCAAATCAACCCGGAACGCCATGAAATTTTGCAGACAAGTCCCAAATGACACAAAGGACCTACAACCACTCTCGAAATTCCATTCCGATCCTGATATCAAAATTTTGCCTATTGGCCGAAATCGTCGAAATTCTAACCTTCGCCAAAATACTTTTAATCACCCTACGAACCTCCAAATCTAATTACGGACGCACGCCTAAGTCCAAAATTACCATGCGAAGCTGTTTACACTAACCAAAACTCATTCCGAGGCCGTTTACACAAAAGTCAAACCTCCGGTCAACTTTCATCACTTAAGCTTCCAAAACTAAAATTTTTCTCCCAATTCGACTCTAGATTATCCGGTAACTGATTCTAACCATGCACACGGGTCGATATACACAATGTGAGGCTGATTATGGTCTTATACCACTGAACGAAGCTTAAATTCTCAAAACGACCGGTTGGGTCGTTACAGTTTGCCATCCCTAGAGATGGAGGTACTTACCACTTGAGCAACTCTCTCTTTTCAATTCAAATTTATAGTCGAAATTAGAACTACATTTAAAAATTATCTCTTCTTTTGACAATGAGAAAGTGTTCCCCTTTTTTCTTAATGAATCAAGCGGGGACAAAAATGCTATTCAAATTACAACACCAACTCTTAAATATCCGCTCAACAACACCTTATACTTATGGATGTTGATTCAGAATTTTAACTTAATGGGTTAAGTTGTTATGATTTTATCATTGAATCCATTGCACTTTTAAAATTATTAGTTTAAAACATACAACAATAACAACAACAACAACAACAAAAACCAATGTCTCCCACAAATAGAGGGTCTGGGAGGCTATTATGTGTGCAACCTTATGCAACTAGAGTGGATGTTTCTGGTATACTCTCGGCTCCAAGCAAGCATGAAATCACAACAGTATATAGAGAAAAAAAAATACAGTAGTGTAAAAGTCAGAAAAACATTATCAACAGTTGGAAAGTAGAGCAACCAAAACACATTCGATACCAAGTAGTAATTTTTTTTAAGCGTATAGAAAATACTAAAATACGCAACCACTAGTGAAAGGAAAAGGGGAACATGCACCGCCTACTAGCCTTCTACCCTAATCCTCGCCCTCCACGTACACCTATCACGTGTCATGTCCAAGGTGAGCTGAAGATGCACCATGTCAAGTCTAATAACCTCACCCCAATACTTTTTCGGCCTACCTCTGCCATTCCTCAGACCTGCCATCGTCAGTCTCTCACACTGATAATAGGCTAAAATTGCATAGTTTAGAGCATATTTATACTCCAACTTAATGATGCTTCACGGTCTTAAGTATATTAAATGATGATAAATTGGCTATAATGGTAATTTTTATGTTTCACAGCAGTACAATAAGCTATTGAGGACTTATGACGGTGATCCAGGCGAATTTGAAGAGTAACATGCCATGGGGTAATTTCGGGGTGAATTGAAGGCTGGAAAGTCAGCGAGGCAGTAGGAAACCCCACTAGCGCGGGCTGTAGCACGACCTTAGTGCGCCCGCACTAGTTCAACATACTGAGGCAGTGAATAACCCCACTAGCGCGACCTTAGCACACCCGCGCTAGTCCAGATCTCCGAAGACAGTGTATAACCCAACTAGCGCGGGATTAGCGCGTGACTAGCGCGCCCGCGCTAGTCCAGACGCGGAAAATATAAGCTGGAGGATATTTTTGGAAGTTCAAGGCCAATCCCAAAAAACTATAAAAGGTTCAATTCGTCCAAGAGAGGAGTTTATCAAGGTTTAGAGTTAGAACAAGAAAAGCAAGGGCAAGAGGCAATTTGGGGCATCAATCCATATCTCCTTCTTTTGTGCTTTTACCTTTGCTTATGAATTCTTTTGTAGTTTTTAGCATTATTATGTGTAGCTAACTTTTCTAATCTAAGGTTTTGGTAGAACCCGTTGGGGATGAACTTGTTGAGATATTAATATAGTTTTGTTTGGCTGTTAGTCTCTATTTGTTCAACTACGTTCTTGTTGTAGTTGATTGAAGGGCCCTCAATTAGCTGTGCCTATTTATTATGTATCTACTTGAGAGAGAGTGCATATTTAGGTAGTAATTTGAACAACATCACTCCCGGAGTATATGCGAGAGTCATAATCGAGGGTTTAGAGGTTGAATTAGAGATAACGATACCTCGGGTGCAATCTAAAGTGAACTGTAATGCAATCTAGCTAGCATACCTTGAGAGAGTGCGTCTAGTAAATTATCATAATTACTTGAGAGAGATTTATGATAACTAGAGTGTTCATGATTGATAGAGACAACTAAATCAAAACTATAGGAAGTATACAAGAAGGAATTTCACCAACGGGGGAAACCATAACCTTAGACCTTTATTCCAATTGTTTAAACCTTATTGTTAGTTAATCTTTAGTTTATTATTTCTGTTCAGCTGTAGTAGTAGAAACACCACAAAATGATATTCATAATATTTGATAAAGTTGATTATTAAGAATTCAATACTCTGACAACAACATTTGGTACGTTAATTCCCCGTGGGATTCGAATCTGGGCTAAATACTTAGATTATATTTGCAACGCCCGCTTAGTCGTTTTAGAAGACATAGTTGAGAGTGATCAATTTTTTGCGCAGTTGCCGGGGAGTTAACGGTATTATCAAGTGTAGTTGAAGGAAAATACGAAAATTCCTAAGTATAGTCAATTTTCTTTGATTTCATACATATATTGAATTTCTAATGTTTGTTAAATCGGTGATACAGGTGCATGCCTAGAAACTCTTCGAGAACTGGTGACGTATTTGAAGCATTTCTAGACCCTGAAAAAGTTTTCAAGGCCTTGAATAGGGCCAATCGGAGAAGCAAACAACAACCACACATTGAACACATAGAACCAGACATGACCGAGTTGAACGACAGAAACAACATTCATGTTGGGGATGATGCGGTTGACCCAGCTGCACGGATTGCAGCGCCTGAGGTACCCTTTGTACCTGAGGCGCCATTATATGATTGGGCATAACCCATAACGGAAAATTTGTCCACCGCGATCATGCTCTCGCAGATAGAAACTGAGTCCTTCCAAATCACAAATAATATGCTGCACTTGTTGCAGAATAAGGGGCTGTTTTTCGGGGTCATACATTGAGGATCCCCATTAACATTTGAAGAACTCCTGTCGATCTGCAAGACACAAAGGCAACCAAACGTCACTACGGAGGCAATAAGACTGTTGCTGTTTCCGTTCTCAATGACAGGAGTAGCCCAGACTTGGCTCAACTCGCTCCCTATCAATTCTATTACTACATGGAGGAGTTGGTCAAGTAGTTTTTCAATAAATTCAATCCACCAAACAAGACAACGCAACAAATTGATGAGATCTTGAGCTTCAGGCAGAAGCCTATGGTGACACTGCAGGAGACATGGGAACGGTTTAAAGGGATGCTGGTAGTCTGTCCTCACCATGGAATTCCAGAACAGATGTTGGGGCAGCGATTTTTTATGGGTTTGGCCGATGGTGTGAAAGCTAATGTTGATGCTTCAGCTGGTGGAGCATTCCTGAGTAAAACGTGGAGAGAAAGCCAGGCCTTACTTGATAAAATGGCACAAAATTCAGGGTGGATGACCAGGGTTGCACCTATTACTCCAATCGTCCACTCAGTGCCATTGGATCCGTCCAACTCTATTGCTGAAAATATGGCAACTTTGATGACACATATGAGCTTACTTACAAAGAAGGTAGAAGAGTCGGGGCAGAAGCAACAAGTTCATATCGTGGATACTACCAATGGGGGCTTATGCACATCTTGCATTAGCCAACCAATTGGTAATTAGTGGAATGCAGACTGCGACCATCTTCACTACCCGGAGAATATGAATTATGTGTCAAATTATGGAGGCCAGAGACAGGGTGGACAGAATTGGGGTCAGCAAGTTCAGCCGTACACACCAGTTCATCAGCATCATAACAATGGCAACATGGGTGCCATGAGACCTCATTGTAATATGGCACCATACCAAAGGCCACAAGGGTTTAATAATCAAAATCAACAGCAGGCATACCACCTCCTCAGCAACAACATGGGGGGAGGCAAGAAGATGGGTTTTCCAGGCTTGAAGAAATGATGCAACAGGTGATTGGGTAAACTGCCAAAATCACTAAAAGAGTAGATGCACATGATTCAGCTATTAAAAATATTGAAGTGCAGCTGGGCCAAATCTCAATGGCAGTCAACAATCGTCCTCTTGGGACTTTACCTGCAGACACTCAGGTGAATCCTAAAGACCAGAGCTCGAAGCACCTGATGGCGCAGTGAGTCTCCGCAATGGTAGGGACTTATACTTGGAACAAGAGTTGGCTCGTGAAAGAAGGCAGACATAGACACTAGTACCAGTGCCAATCAAAATTGATGATTCCACAACCTTGACCAAGGTAACAGTGCAAACTGTTGAAGGAGAACCTAGTGGGCAGAGTGAGGCTGAAAAGGAAGTGGAGATAACACCAGAGTCAGTAGTTGAGGTGGTAGTTGAGAAAGAAAAATCCCAAATCACTGGGAAGAAGAGACCACCAACACCATTCCCTCAAAGGCTGGAAAAATACCAAAAAGATGAGCAGTACAAAAAGTTCTTGGATATGTTGAAGCAGATACATGTAAACATTCCTCTGATTGATGCTATGAAAGAGATGCCGGGGTATGCAAAGATGATGAAGGACTTGATGTCCCGGAAGTTTGATTTCCAAGACTTGGCGACTGTGACTTTGACTCAGACTTGCAGTGCTGTGGTAACACAACTAATTGCAGAAATATTGTCTGATCCAGGGAGTTTTACAATTCCCTGCACCATTGGCAATTTTTCTTTGGCCAAAGCACTATGTGATTTAGGGGCCAGCATTAATCTCATGCCCCTGGCCATTTATAAGAGACTGGGTATTGGTAGAGCCAGACCAACTTCCATGTTACTGCAGCTAGCTGATAGGACGGTGAAGAGACCGTCGGATATCCTGGATGATGTTTTGGTGCAAGTGGGGAAGTTTGTGTTCCCTGCTGATTTTGTGATACTAGACTGTCAAGTGGATGAGGAGATTCCCATAATCTTGGGAAGACCATTTTTGGCCACAGGCAGAGCCCTCATTGATTGTGAAACTGGGGAGCTCAAGATGAGGCTTAATGATGAGGAAATCACATTCAATGTGTAGAAATCTATGAGGCGACCGAGTGAGTTCGCCAACTGTTCTCTAATTGATGCTGTGGATGTGATAATGGAGGAAGATGATGCATCCTTAACTATTGAGGACCCCCTTGCTGCATGTTTAATGAATTTAGATGAGGAAAATAGGGAGGAATTGGCAGAGTGGGTGTTAGCACTTGAAGGTAAAGGGTTTTGGCCGAGGGCTCTCGAGTTTGAACCATTGCACTTAGAGAAAAGAGAGAGCCCGCCAGCCAATCCCTCTGTGGAAGAGCCACCCAAAATAGAGTTGAAACCATTGCCAGCCCATCTCAGGTACGCATTTCTAGGCCCTAATTCTATGCTACATGTGATTATCTCATCGAGTTTGTTAGATGTGCAGGAAAATCAGCTATTACAGGTACTCTCTGAGTGCAAGACTGCCATTGGATGGACCATGGCAGATATCAAAGGGATAAGCCCAGCGTATTGCATGCACAAGATTCTCCTGGAAGAGGGACACAAACCTTCCAAGAAACACCAAAGGCGCTTGAATCCAAACATGAAGGAAGTGGTGAAGAAAGAAATCATCAAGTGGTTAGATGCGGAAATCATTTTCCCCATCTCTGACAGTAGCTGGGTTAGCCCAGTGCAATGTGTCCCGAAAAAAGGTGGCATGACGATTGTAAAAAATGACAAAAATGAGTTGATATCCACAAGAACCGTCACGGGCTGGAGAATATGCATGGATTACAGAAAGCTGAACCTTGCTACCTGAAAAGACCACTTCCCACTTCCCTTCATTGATCAGATACTCGACATGCTGGCAGGGAGGTCTCACTTTTGCTTCTTGGACGGGTACTCGGGGTACAATCAGATTTCAATTGCCCCGGAAGATAGGGAAAAGACCTCCTTCACATGACCCTATGGGGTGTTTGCCTTCAGGAGAATGCCATCCGGCCTCTGCAATGAACCTGCTACATTTCAACGGTTCATGATGGCCATATTCACAGACATGGTGGAAGATATCATGGAGGTATTCATGGATGATTTCTCNAGTAGTGGGAAATTCATTCGATGAGTGCCTAGCAAATTTAACCCGTGTCCTAAAGAGGTGCATCGAGACGAATCTTGTGCTTAATTGGGAGAAGTGCCATTTCATGGTACAAGAAGGGATTGTCTTGGGGCACTTGGTGTCAAGTAAAGGAATTGAGGTGGACAGAGCTAAAGTCGATGTGATCGAAAAACTTCCACCTCCCACATCAGTCAAAGCTACTCGTAGCTTCCTTGGGCATGCCGGGTTCTACCGGCGATTCATCAAGGACTTCTCCAAGATCGCCAACCCCCTCTGTAAGTTGCTTGAAAAATATAACCCCTTTGCGTTTTCTGATGATTGCAGGGTGACGTTTGAGGAGCTGAAAAAGCGGCTAGTCACAACACCAATTATCGTTGCCCCCGACTGGGAGCAACCGTTTGAACTCATGTGCGATGCTAGTGACTACGCAGTGGGAGTCGTGCTGGGTCAGCGCAAAGATAATATAATGCACCCAATTTACTACGCAAGTAGGACTTTGAGTGGAGCTCAGCTGAACTACACGATGACCGAGAAGGAGATGTTCGTAGTATTGTTCGCCTTTGACAAGTTCAGGTCTTACTTGATCGGGTAAAAGGTGATAGTGTACACTGACCACGCAACCATCAGATACTTAGTTGATAAGAAAGAGTCCAAGTCGCGCCTAATTCGTTGGGTGTTGCTTCTTCAAGAATTTGACTTGGAGATTCGTGACCGCAAGGGCACGGAGAACCAAGTTGCTGACCATTTGTCACGTCTTGAAGGTGCTGATAATGCGATTGAGTCTGAGGATATTCTGGAAACCTTTCTAGATGAGTAGCTTCTAGCCACGAGTGTGGAAGATGTGCCATGGTATGCAGACATTGCAAACTACCTGGCGAGCAGTATTGAACCCTATGAACTCTCTTCTGTCCAAAAGAAACAATATTATCGTGACTGCCGCAATTCTAATGGGATGAACCTCATTTGTTTAGAATCTGTATTGATAACATGATCCGGAGGTGTGTCCCCGAGATAGAACAATTTGCTATTTTGCAGGCTTGTCACGCATCACCATATGGAGGCCATTTTGGAGGAGTTCAGACATCAGCTAAGGTGTTAGAGGCCGGTTTCTACTGGCCGACTGTGTTCAAAGATGCTCACCAATGGGTGAAGGGCTGTAATGAGTGCCAAAGAACGGGGAACATATCCCGTCGACATGAGATGCCCATGAACCCAATACAAGAAGTGGAGGTGTTTGATGTGTGGGGGATTGACTTCATGGGTCCCTTTGTCAGCTCCTATGGCAATAAGTACATACTTGTTGCTGTAGACTACATGTCTAAATGGGTGGAAGCTGCAACATTCCCCACCAATGATGCAAGAGTGGTGGTGGGGTTCTTGAAGAAAAACATATTCACCCGGTTCGGGATTCCAAGGGCCATTATTAGTGACGGAGGCACACACTTTTGCAATCGTGTCTTCGAGAAGCTACTGGCCAAGTATGATGTGCGCCACAAGGTGGCAACCCCTTATCACCCTCAGACGAGCGGGCAGGTTGAGGTATCAAATCGGGAAATCAAGAGTGTGCTGACCAAAACAGTAAATGCCACAAGAACTGATTGGGCGAAGAAGCTTGATGACGCACTCTGGGCCTATATGACTGCATTTAAAACACCAATTGGTATGTCTATGTACACGTTGGTATTTGGTAAGGCCTGTCACATGCCTGTGGAGCTAGAACATCGAGCTTGGTGGGCATTAAAGCAGTTGAACATGGATCTTGATGCTGCGGGCGAAAATCGAGTCACAGAGCTGCATGAGTTAGAAGAGTTCAGATATCAAGCATTTGAGAGCACAAGGCTATATAAGGAGAGAATGAAGAGGTTACACGACAAAAACATTGTGGACAGAAACTTCAAACCCGGAGACAAAGTATTGCTCTACAACTCCAGATTGAGATTGTTTCCGGGTAAGCTCAAGTCTTGATGGTCTGGACCATTCAAAGTGATCGAAGTGTTTTCTTCTGGTGTTGCGGAAATTGCTGCGAAATATGGTCTAACGCCTTCAAGGTTAATGGACAAAGATTGAAAATGTATGTGGGGATGAACGAAACCAGTGAGCTGTCTGTGGTGCATTTTTTTGAACCTCAGAGGTTGAGCGAGCCTTAATTGCGCTCATTCTGCGTCATACCGCGACGTTAAATCAGGCGCTTCATGGGAGGCAACCCACTGATTGTTGTACTTTTCGTGACGCGACGTTAAATCAAGAGTTGGTTGGGAGGAAACCTAATAGTTATAGTGCAGGTACTAACATATGCAGGTGTGCGAGAAAAGGGGTGGGCAAAAGACCCCAAAGAAAGAAGAAAATAAAGGCATAAGGCTGAGGACGCTTGGACTAGCGCGCCCGCGCTAGTCAGGTTTCTCATTGTCCCAGGTAATACCCACTAGCGCCGCCGCGCTAAGCCTACGCTAGAGCCCGCGCTAGTGAGGTTTCTCACTGTCCCTGGACCTCTGGGACTAGCGCGCCCGCGCTAGTCCGTCTCGACATCAGGTAAGTTGTTCATTTTTTTTTAATTTTTTTTTTATTTTTTCTTATTTCCCCACTAACCAATTAATATTTTCCCTACCCAACCCCGACCGTTCCACCCCTCCCAATTCCCCCACATTCCCTCTCCCATTAAAACACTAACCCCCATTACAACCCCTCCCCTTCTTCTTCTTCTCTTCATCACCTCTCCCCCTTCAACCAAGCAAGAACAACCAAACGTAGATCCTCCCTTCCCCACTCATGACATTCTTCCCTCTCCAAGTCTTCCTCAATACCCATTACTCTATTCCCCTCTTCAACTCTACCGGTATGTATTTCTCTATTTAATTTTCTTTTTTTTTTTCTTTTTTTTCTTTTTTTTGTAGCTTTATTTTCTTTTGCTTTATGTACAAGATTGTAGTTTTCTTAGTGGGTAGTCATACATGGTAGTAGTTGTTGTGGGCTGAGAAGTTTTAACATATGGTTTGTGGGGGGTGGTGTGAGTATATTTTGGTTATTGTGGTGGTGCTTCATGTCTAATATTGAATGCTTGGGGTTAAACTTGTTCATTGCCCACCCCATGTTTGTAAAAATGCCTCATTGGAGGGAATTACTATGACCAATTTTGTGGTGAAGTCTGAGTAACCACATTGGGTCACCCTGTTGTACTGAGCTAACACTGTGCTAATTGTAGGTACCGTGCCTCCACGAAAGCGCCAAGACACCGGTTCCTCCTCTAGCCGCCCAGCAAGAGCCTTCATAGGAGGAAGGCCTCGTAAATCAATTGACTCCTGACCTTTCAATCGCCAAAAGTTTGTCTCCGCAAAAGCCCAAGACCGGTTCAATGCAAAGGAGGATAAAACGATCGTCCCTGAGCAAGCCATGAATATTAACGCACTTCGGATAAACTGTCCTAATATGCCTACAGAGTTACTATGGCGACGACTGGATGTGTTCTTGGAAGATCCTAACGAGGAAAATTCCATGCTTGTCCGGGAATTTTATGCCACTTCTCCAGAACATAAGAACTATGTGGTAACAGTGCGGAACAGACCAGTCAATGCCTTATTAGAGAATATCCGGTCAGTGTACAGGCTACCTTCACCAGCGGAGGGCTATGTGGATGGCTACCAGACATATAGTGGAAAAGATACTCCCTAGGATACGTTCACCCCGATCATATGTCAACCGGGAGTTACATTGAAGTGGTATAAATATGGAAACAAATTCCACTCCTCGGCCCTAAAGTTTGAGGCCAAATGCTGGTTGTACTTGATCAACAGTTGCCTCCTGCCTTCCAAGAACCTTTAAGAGGTGAACATCCCTCGAGGGTGTTTGATCTGGTGCTTCATGAATAATGCACCATTTGATGCGACCAAGGTGATTCATGCCGAGATGTTTATACGCATGAAGGTCAAACGGTATGTACTTCTACCCTTCGCTCATCACTCGGTTGTGCAGGCAGGCTGGTGTGTCCGGTGACTTTGCTATAGATGGCTGGGTGCCTGCGGTGCACTCCTTCATAACTGAGAGAGTCACTACGGGCAACGACGTGGTGGTGGCGGCTGAGGATTTGATAGGGCAGGATTCGGAGGATGATGAGGCAGAGGAGGAGCCACAACATGGTGAAGATGATACTGAGCGCATGGAGGAGGAGCAGCCCGCTCAGGAGCAGGCTGCGGATGTTGGAGGTCCGTCTAGGGCCAGTCGGGGACAGCGGTTAGACCGCCTAGAACAAGATGTGTTTGGGATAAGGACCTCAGTGACTGACCTGGGGACTCGTGTTGATGAGATGGCCACCCAGTAGAAAAAATCTGAGAAGAGGATCAAGGGTTGGTTCCGCGCCCTAGGTCATGCGTGCAACGTGGACTCCGGCACCGTCTCCGATCAGGATTGAGCAGTCAGGGAAGTCCCCTTTCCTTACTCTGTTTTAATTGGCCATGAGGACATGTCCTCATTTTAAGTGTGGGGTGGGGGATGGATTCCCTGTTTTGTTGTATGTTGTACAATTATGAATTGTTTGCTTTAGTTTGTGGTTAACTCGGTAGAATTTTAGTTTTGTTTTATGTTTTCTTTTTGTAGTTTGCTTTAGTTTTTTTAGGTATAGTTAATCAAGTCGTCTTGGCCCGACGACGGATCCCTTAGGCGGGGTTCTTGAGGGTCCAAGTCGATCAAAAAAAAAATCATCAGAAAATTTAGTGGACTCTTCCTGATGACGGACTTCTTAGGGAGTTTTCTTGAGGGAAGTTAGTCCAAACAAAACACCAATTTTTTTTTAATTTCTTTTTAGGTAGTGTAGTAACTCCCCATTAGTTTTCTTTTGACCACGGTTCTTTTCCAAGGGTTTAACTTGAACCGGGTATAGCTAACTTTTTTTTTTAGTTTTAGTTGTTAGGAATCCTTTGGGCAAGGTGCTGAATGATAAAATTCTACCCTTAGTGTGTTACACCCAAACACCGTAAATCCTAGAGTGTGACGCTTAGGCTCACTTGTTGACTTTTGTAGAATGCCTTAATGGTGCATGTTGCAACTAACCTGAATGCTCAATGGAGTATTTTGATGGACCAATTTGGATTGAATTATGTGCCATGTGTGTGTGAGGTATTTTGTATCTTATTCTATGTCTGCATTTGGTACCTAGAACTTGCCCCGTGTGTGTACAAATCGAAATAGAAGTTTGTTTAGCCTTAGAAGGGATATAGGCATTTCTTTGTTAAGCCAGCCACAAATATGTAACCTGAATGTCATTGACCATAGTTAACCCCGTTGAGCCTATAAGCCTGTTCTTTGATAACCATATGATGAACCATACCCAATTGTTTGACTAGCCTATCTGTTTGAACCATGTACCTTCCATGAGCACTTGAATTGTGAGCTGATATATAAAAGTCAAAGTGTGGGGTGATGGTTTGGTTTGTTAGGGAAATCAAGGAAATAAAATGAAAGGTGCAAAAGTGTGAAAAAAAAAGAAAAAAGAAAACAGAAATAAAAGGCAAAAGTGAAGGCCACTTAGAAAAACAAAAACAAAAGAAAGAATGAGGACAATAAATAAATGTAGTCCTTGATGATTAGTGGCGTGAAAAAGAAAGTTGCACCTAAAAGTAGGGGGTAAGTATGAAGCAAAGTGTGGTGAAAGTTCTGGCCAAACATGAAAATGGGCTGAATGTTAATGTAATTGTATTAAAAGTGCTTAGGGAGGTTAGTCACTATAGCCAAATGTATCCTACCCGTCCCTTAGCCTACATTATAACCAAATAAAGACCTATTGATCTTAGGCTGAATAAACTCAATTAGTGGAGTATTACACTACGGGCGAGCCTATGACGTATCTGTGTGGCATATGAATGTTCTTTTTGAGAGTGAGTGAATTCTTCCGATTTAAAGTTCCTGATGTTCTTAATATTATCTCTTTGTGGAACTACTCTCAATTGTGTGATGTGAGGGCACGTGATTTATAAAAAAGAGGTAAGTCTTGACCTCCTTGTAGAGTATCTCGAGGAAGTAGTAGTATGGCATGGAATTTGAGAGTCGCCGCTTGAGGCATAGATGTTACACTGCTAGCTTTAATGCTTGTAAAATATCTATGGTGTGACACCGTAGGGAAGTGTTTGATGAAAAGAAACCTTGTAGGATGTAGTGGATTGCTCGAGGACTAGAAATGATTTAAGTGTGGGGTGTTGATAATAGGCTAAAATTGCGTAGTTTAGAGCATATTTATACTCCAACTTAATGATGCTTCACGGTCTTAAGTGTGTTAAATGATGATAAATTGGCTCTAATGGTGATTTTTGTGTTTCATAGGAGTACAATAAGCTATTGAGGACTTATGAAGGTGATCCGGGCGAATTTGAAGAGTAACAGGCCATGGGGTAATTTCGGGGTGAATTGAAGGCTAGAAAGTCAGCGAGGCAGTAGGAAACCCCACTAGCGCGGGCTGTAGCGCGACCTTAGCGCGCCCGCGCTAGTTCATCATACTGAGGTAGTGAATAACCCCACTAGCGCAGGCTGTAGCGCACCCGCGCTAGTCCAGATCTCCGAAGACAGTGTATAACCCAACTAGCGCTGGCATTAGCGCGTGATTAGCGCGCGTGCGCTAGTCCAGACGCGGAAAATATAAGCCGGAGGGTGTTTTTGGAAGTTCAAGGCCAATCCACACAAACTATAAAAGGTTCAATTCGTCCAAGAGAGGAGTTTATCAAGGTTTAGAGTTAGAACAAGAAAAGCAAGGGCAAGAGGCAAGGAGGCAATTTTGGGCATCAATCCATATCTCCTTCTTTTGTGCTTTTACCTTTGCTTATGAATTCTTTTGTAGTTTTTAGCATTATTATGAGTAGCTAACTTTTCTAATCTAAGGTTTTGGTGGAACCCGTTGGGGATGAACTTGTTGAGATATTAATATAGTTTTGTTTGGCTGTTAATCTCTATTTGTTCAATTACGTTCTTGTTGTAGTTGATTGAAGGGACCACAATTAGCTGTGCCTATTTATTATGTATATACTTGAGAGAGAGTGCATATTTAGGTAGTTGTTTGAACAACATCACTTCCGGAGTATAGGCGAGAGTCATAACCTAGGGTTTAGAGGTTGGATTAGAGATAACGATACCTCGGGTGCAATCTAAAGTGAACTGTAATGCAATCTAGCTAGCGTAACTTGAGAGAGTGCGTCTAGTAAATTATCATAATTACTTGAGAGATATTTATGATAACTAGAGTGTTCATGATTGATAGAGACAACTAAATCAAAACTATAGGAAGTATACAAGAAGGAATTTCACCAACGGGGAAAACCATAACCTTAGACCTTTATTCCAATTGTTTAAACCTTATTGTTAGTTAATATTTAATTTATTATTTCTGTTCAACTGTAGTAGTAGAAACAACACAAAGTGTATTTATAACTTTTGAGAAAGTTGATTATTAAGAATTCAGTACTCTGACAACAACATTTGGTACGTTAATTCCCTTTGGGATTCGACTCTGGGCTAAATACTCAGATTATATTTGCAACGCCCGCTTAGTCTTTTTAGAAGACATAGTTGAGCGTGATCACACACCTCCTCACTAGAGCGTCCAAACACCTCCTCATCACATGCCCGAACCATTTCAACCTCGCTTCCCGCATCTTACGGGTGCTACACCTACCTTTTCTTGAATATCTCCATTCTTAATCATGTCTCTCATGTTTTTCCTACACATTCATCTCAACATCCTCATCTCCGCAACCTTCATCTTTTGGACATGAGATTTCTTGACTGGCTAATACTCTGTCCCATAAAATATAGTTGGTCTAACCACCACCTTGTAGAACTTACCTTTAATTCTTGGTGGCACGTTCTTATCACAACCAGATGCAAGCATCCATTTTATCCATACTGCTCTAATACGATGCATGACATCATCGTCGATCTCCCTATTGCCTTGGATTACTGACCCAAGGTGCTTGAAGCTGCCTCTCTTAGGGATGCCTTGTGATTCCGGACTCACTTCCACGTAAGTTTCCTGGGTGGTACTGCTGAACTTGCACTCCAACTATTCTGTCTTAATCCTGCTCAACTTGAAACCTTTAGACTTTAGGGTCTATCTCAAAACCTCCAGCCTAATGTTGACCCCGCCGCGCGTCTCGTCAATCAGTACTATCTCATCTGCAAATAGCATACACCACGATACCTCCCCTTGAATGTGGCGCATCAATACATCCATCACCAAGGCAAATAAAAACAGACTAAGAGCTGAACCCTAGTGTAACCCCATCATGATAGAAACGTGCCCCGAGTCACCTCTTTCTGTCCTAACCCGGATTTTGGTTCCATTATACATATCCTTAATCTCCCTAATGTAAGCTATAGATACACCTTTTGCCTCCAAATATTTCCATAAAACCTCTCTAGGGACTTTGTCGTATACTTTTACTAGGTCAATAAACACCATATGCAAATCATTTTCCCTCTCCCTATACTGCTCCACCAATATCCTCACCAGATGAATGGTTTCCATTGTCGATCCCCCCAACATGAATCCGAATTGGTTCTAAAAAATGGACACACTCCTCCTCACCGGAGTCTCCACCATCATCTTCCAAACCTTCGTAACATGGCTTAGCAACTTGATGCCCTTATAGTTGTTATAATTTTTAATATCACCCTTGTTCCTGTATAACAGGACCATTGTACTCCACCTCCATTATTCGGGCATCATCGCCGGGCTGAAAATGACATCAAACAACCTGGTCAACCACTCCAAACCTGCCCTACTCGCGCTTTTTTAATATTCCACCGGAATCTCGTCTGGCCCGGTCGCTTTTCTCCTACCCATCTTTCACATATCCTCCTCCACCTCCTTGACCTTAATATTCCTACAATACCCAAAGTCAATTCGACTCTCGGAGTGCTCAAAATCACGTAGTGCAATAGTCCTGTCTCCCTCTTCATTCAAGAGTTTATGGAAGTATGCCTGCCATCTTCTTCTAATATGTGCCTCATCCAATAACACCTTACCTTCCTCGTCTTTGATGTGCTTCACTTGGTCCAAGTCACGAGCCTTCCTCTCTCTCGCCCTAGCTAGACTATACAACTTCTTGTCCTCGAGTTCTTTATACAAGCATTCGAACGCTACTGTCTTAGCCGCTATAACCGCTAACTTTGACTCCTTCGCGGTCTTGTACCTCTCCTGATTTGCCCTCATATTTTACTCATTTTTACTCCCCCTTACCTTCAAATATGCCTCCTTCTTCGTCTCCACTTTCCTCTGCACCTCCTCATTCCACCATTAGTCCCTTTTATTCTTGTCACGGTAACCCTTCGAGACCTCTAACATTTCTCTACCTACATCTCTAATGCAGTCCGCACTCCTAGACCATATACTACTCGTAGTCAGATAATTTAAAACATAATACTTATTAAAATTTTAGAAATTTTACAAGCATATCAAAACATCAAAAAAATTATTGGATTCAATTAAACTCGTAGCTTGGTAGCTATATTTTCCCTTGCGCACTTAGCCGATGAAGGAATGTATGAAGCTGATAAAGGTTAAATGAAGACCCCATAGACATGTATAGCAAAATTAGAAAGAATTTTAGCCTATAAAATTCTAGGCTACAATCAAGCCTCTTCTGTTTTGAATCTCACTTTACTTGTTGATTGACAAAATGGGAAGAATCATCTATTCCAGTAGCCATAGCATTTGTAGTGGCAGTGCCACTGTTCCTTTGTCGCAAATTCACCCTATTTTTTTTTTTTTGCTTTTGATTCCACTCGAGTCACATTATCCTTTTAATTCTTGTTTATAAAATTCTATCGGATTAGTATGACTTTGTGCTAGACTTATTTCACTTATATTATTTAATTGTTTATAAATTTTACAGCATTGCCATGACTTTGTGCTAGACTCATTTTACCTATATTATTTAATTGTTCATAAATTCTACCGAATTTGCAAGACTTTGTGCTTGTTAAATTATTCACAAATCCTTATGAATTGATATGACTTTTGTGCTATATCCATTCTATATATAAGGTTTAATTGTTTGTAAATTTTATCGCATTAGTATGGCTTTGTGCTTGTTCAATCATTTACAAAATTCTACCAGATTAGCATAATTTTGTGTTATATTCATTCTACCTATATTATTTAATTGTTCACAAATCTTACTGGGTTAGCTTGACTTTGTACTTATTTAATTATTCACACCAGATTGTCATGATTTGTGCTATATTTATTCTGTTTATCTTGTTAAATTGATCACAAATTCTATCGGATTGGCAAAACTTACAAACATAATTTTACTGGATTAGCTTGACTTTGTACTTATTTAATTGTTCACACCAAATTGTCATGATTTGTGCTATATTTATTGTGTTTATCTTTTTAAATTGATCACAATTTCTATCGGATTGGTAAAACTTTGTGTTTGTTCAATTGTTCTTAATATACTACCGGATTAACATAATTTTATGCTTTATTCATTCTATCAATGGAAAAGGATCATAACTACCCCTTTATTATCTAAAAAATTATATATATCTACCTTTCGTTTTAGTTTTTTTTATTAATGTTCCTCTCCCACCCGAATCCCCACTCAAAGAAATTACCTGACCTTTAATTTATCAATAATGGTGGTCTCAAAATCTAACCACCAAACTTTCCAAAAGTAATAACCAATTTTCTCTTTCAAGTTCAATAAATGATTCTCACTCAATTTTCTATCTTCAAAACACCGGAGATTAAAATCTCAAAATACAATTGTCATACCAAATTTCAAAGTTTGCAATGATGGTGGTTTCATTTTCTATTTGTTCTCTCCATTAAATACAAACTCATAGCTACAATTACTTTGAGAGCTGTGAATTTCAACCAAAAAATTGAAGGTTGTACTCTTCTTCCTCAATAAGTTCTTCGTCTTTGCTTCAAAAATTTTGGTCCAAACTCAACCAAATTTTTTGTCAAACCGATTCAAATCATAACCACAACTTCTCAATATTAATTCCAACAAACTCCAACCACCAGATTTGCTCAAACTTTATCAAATCAAAATATTCATTTTGTGTTTGCAAGCTTTTTTATAAACCCTTTAATGGTGATTTTTTATTTTTTCAAATATTTGAATACCAGTGTTATTCTTCCCGGTTTAAGCTCAAATTCTTGATTTTTCACTCGTTTCAGTAGAAAATAAGCAACAACTTCATGTTCTTGTGTCCTGTTTTGTCAATGATTCCAACTTCCACTCGTATGAAGTTTATCTGTATTGTTCAACAAGGTATTTTTTAAATTTACAATTTCATTTTCAATCAAAGTATCATAAATTTATTCTAAATAACCTCAAATTTAAGATAAAGCCCACCCACCAACATAAATGATCCCCAATCACCAAACCAAAAAGAACCATTGAAAAATGCTTTCGATTAGAGATGGAATTAAGGAGATTTTATTATTCTAATAAAGCTTCAGTACTAAAGCTCTTCTGATAGCTTTATTTCTATTCTGATTAAAAAATGTGGACGAAGTACAAATATTTTTTTTATTGGTCTTTGTTATTCACGAGAACTTGTACCTGTCTACTTCTTCTGGACAAGCAATAAGTGATTAAAATCAAAGATGCAAACTTCAATAGTTGGAAGAGAAAAACGTTAAAGAAATAAGAGCCATAGTACGGGGTCCAGCCTTATATCCTATGTGTGAAAGTTTGAAGGAAATTGTATGCCTTCTTTGAATATAGAATGACAGAAGATAAAATTTTCATCTGTGTATACTAAAGTTCATACAAGGTGTAAAGTTATGGATGATATCATGTGGGTTATTGCTTTATTATAAATAGGAAGCTTTTATTTCAATTGAGAACATACCAAATAGATATAGTAAGAGAGAGTCCACAGAGTAAGAAGAAAAATACTCTGTAAGAAAAAATATATAGAGAGTTTGAGCGGTATTGTTGTGAGGTGGAAAAATCAAGAGAAGGTTATTTCTTTTGAGTATCTAGTGATCGTAAAGTATTTTATTCGGTACCATAAATTGTAAAATCCTTGCTATAGTAAAATTTATTGCTCCTCTTGTGCCGTGGGTTTTCTCTTATTCCGAAGGGTTTTCCACATAAAAATCTTGGTGTCCCCGTTTCTCCTATTATTATCGTTGGTTACTGCATTTTAATAATCAACATTTATTATAATTGTATAACATGAATATTATTTCTGTGAGGATTATTTTTCCAACAATTGGTATCAGAGCACATGTTCTGCTCATTCATAGAAATACTCTTCACGGTCAGTCGTACTATACGCGGTGGAAAAATAAAAAGTCCAAGTAAAGTACGAAGTAGTAAAACTCAACGTAGATAGAGATTTCTCAACATGGCAAACAAGGATGAGGGATATGCTCATCCAACAAGAATTACACAAGGTATCAAATAGTGATGCCAAGAAGCTTGATACCATGAAAGCTTATGATTGGACTGACTTGAAAGAAAAGGCTGCTAGTGCAATCAGGCTACACTTATCAGATTATGCGGTAAATAATATAATTGATGAAGACATTGCATGTAGCATTTGGAAAAGGTTAGAAAGCCTATATATTTCCAAAACGCTGACAAATAAATTGTACCTGAAGAAGCAATTATATACCCTGTATACGGTAAACGAATAATTTTTTATCACATTTAAATTTGTTTAATGGACTATTCATGCATCTTGCCAACCTCGGAGTAAAGATCAAGGAAAAGGATAAATCCATCTTGCTCTTGAACTCATTGCCATCTTTGTATGATAATTTTTCAACAACCATCATGCACGGTAAAATCACTATTGAGTTGAAGGACGTCACCGACTCTTCTACTCAATGAGAAGATGAGGAAGAAGCCTGAAAATCAAGGACATTCTCTCATCACAGAAGGTATAGGTAGGAGTTACCAAAGAATTTCTAGCAAATATTGTAGATTTGAAGGTCGTGGGAAGTCCTAGAACTGATCCAAATAAAAAGCCAAAAATTTCTACAAGTGCGATCAACCGGATCACTTCAAAAGAGATTGTCCAAATCTAAGAAAGGGAAAGGTGAAAACAGCGTCCAAAAGAATGACGATTACACAACTGTCATGGTGAAAGACAATGATAATATTATGATCTATTTATAAATGAGGAAAATAAATGCATGCACTTGACATGCCCAGAGTCGGAATGGGTGGTTGACACAACGACATCTTACCATGCATATCAGTAAGAGAAATTTTTACAGATGTGTAGTAGGCGATTTTGACACTATGAGAATAGGTAACATGAGTTACTCAAAGATTAGGGGGATCACTGACATTTGTATCAAGACAAGTCAAAGAACATTGGTTCTAAAGGACGCGCGATATTTACCAAATTTGTGAACAAACTTAATCTCGGAAATAGCTTTGGACCGAGATCGATATGAGGACTATTTTGCAAATCAAAAGTGAAGAATCACCAAGGGATCTTTGGTGATTACAAAGGGAATTGCTCGCGGCACTTTGTACAAGACAAATGCAGAAATATGCCGAGGTGAATTGAACGCGGCACAATATGAGATTTCTGCAGATTTGTGGCACAAAAGAAGATTATTTTTAGGAAATCACTGATCCCTTTTGCCAAAGGTACACAAGTAAAACCTTGTGACTACTCTTATTTGGTAAGCAGTAGAATCTCATTTCAGACGATAATATACTTGATTTGGTATATTGTGATATTTGTGGTCCAATAAAAATTGAACTGATGGGAGAAACAAATATTTTTTTACTTTTATTGATGATACTTCACGAAAATTGTGGGTTTATAGCTTAAAAACCAAATATAAGTGTTTTAGGTTTATCAGAAGTTTCATTTTCTAGTGGAAAGGGAGTTGAAAGCTAAAGTGTCTCCGAACTAGCGATAGAGATGAGTACACTTCAAGGGAATTTGAAGAGTATTATTTGAGCCATGGGATTAGAAATGAAAATATAGTTCCTACAACCCCACAACACAGTAGTATAACTTAGAGAATGAACCACACCATTATTTAGAAGGTGAGAAGCATGCTCAGAACGACTAAACTACCTAAGTCATTCGGGGGTGAAGCAGTTCAGACAACCTGTTACCTTATCAATAGGAGTCCATCAGTTCTACTAGAGTTTGCTATTCCAAAGAGATTTTGGACCAACAAGGAGGTATCCTACTCACATATGAAGGTGTTCGGTTGCAGAGCTTTTGCACATGTACCAATGGAGCAGAGAACAAATCTAGATGATAAATATGTTCCCTGCATATTCATTGGATATGGGGATGAAGAGTTTAGGTACAAATTATAAGATTCTGTGAAGAAGAAGTTCATCAGAAGTAGATATGTAACCTTTCGAGAAAGTGAAGTTGGAATTGTAGATGATCAGTCAGAGAAAGACAAAAATGGTATAATCCCTAACCTTGTTACCATTCCTTCTACTTCTAACAATCCTAGAAGTGCATAAAGTAGAACTGACGAGGTTGCCGAGCAAGGGGAGAAACCTGATGATTTTATTGAGTAGGGGGAGGAACTTGATGATGATGTCGATCAAGTGGAGAACCCCAATCAGGGAGAAGAACAACCTCAGCCTCTGAGGAGATCAGAAAGGCAAGGGTAGAGTCATGCAGACACCCTTTTACAAAGTATGTCCTCATCAGTAATGAGGGAGAGCCAGAAAGTCTTAAGGAGATGTTGTCCCATCTAGAAAAGTACCAGGGGATGAAATCCATGAATTAAGAGATGGAATCTCTACAGAAAATTGGCACGTACAAACTAGTTGAACTTCCAAAGAGTAAAAGACCACTCAAATGTAAATGGATCTTTAAACTCAAGAAATATGGAAATGGCAGGCTGGTCAGATACAAAACTCGATTGGTGGTAAAAGGTTTGAACAAAAGTATTATTTTTGACAAAATTTGCTCACTTGTTGTCAAAATGACTTCTATTCGAACAATTTTGAGCTTGGAGGCTAGCCTAGATCTTGAGGTGGAGTAGTCAGAAGTTTTTGAAGTAAATGCGAAGAAACACATGATGTGCAAGTTGAAAAAGAGTCTTTTTGGGTTAAAGCAGGTACCAAGGCAGTGGTACAAAAAGTTTGACTCATTCATGAAAAGTCAAACTTACATGAAGACCTATTCCGATCCATGTGTGTACTTCAAAAGATTTTCTAACAACGACTATATTATTCTGTTGTTGTATGTTGATGATATGTTAATTGTATTAAATGAAAATGAGCTGACTACATAGTTGAAAGGATATTTATCCAAGTCATTTGGTATGAAAGTTTGGGCCCAACACAATAAATTATGGGAATGAAGATAAATCGAGAGAGAACAATCATAAAGTTGTGGTTGTCTTAGGAGAATGTAACGACCCTGTCGACCGTTCCATAGAATTTGCACCGTTATTCCTGTTATTGCCTTGGCATATGTTGGTTATACTGTTCTTGATGTATTAGAGTTGGTAGGCTCGGAATCAGAATGGTTGTAGTGAGAGTTTAGCCATTTAGTCTTTAAAAATAGCCTTAAAGTGGGAAAAGTAAACCGAGAGTTGAATTATTGGTAAACGACCACGGAATGCGGATTTTATGGTTTGGACAACTTCGTTAGGTGATTTGGGACTTAGGAGTGTGTTCGGAGTATTTTTGTGACGTCCGGTGTAGAATTAGGCTTGAATTGGCGAAAGTTAGTTTTTGGCGATTTTCGGTCGGCAGTGGAAAATAGGCTATCGGGATTGGAATGGAATTTCGGAAGTTGGAACAGGTTCGTAATGTCATTTTGGATATGTCTGAAAAATTTCAGGTCAATCGGATGTGTTTTGGACAGTTTCGGCATCGTTGGTGAAATTTAGAAGTTTTAAAGTTCATAGGCTTGAATTCGATGTGATTTTGGTATTTTGATGTTATTTTTAATGTCTCGAGAGCGCAAATAAGTTTGAATGACCATTTATGATGTGTTGGTATATTTGGTTGGGGTCCCGAGGGGCTCGAGATATATTTCGGATGGTGAACGGGAATTTTGGACTTGGAAATGTGCAACTTCAGCTGCTGGTGTAACCGCACCTGCGGGTGGGGAACCGCAGTGCGGGCCCGAAGGAGCGGAAAGGACCCCGCAAAAGCGGGATTTGGGCAACTCAGTGAGGGACCGCAGATGCGGACATGGGGCCGCACCTGCGGAGTCGCAAATGCGGAAAAAGAGTCGTAGGTGCGGAACTTCGCCTTTTAATGATTTCTCGCAGGTGCGCACCTGTGACCACAGATGCGGGTCCGCAGGTGCGAGATTTTGGCCGTAGGTGCGAGAATCCCTGGGCAGAACCTATATAAGGGGTCCTTAGCAAACTTTTGTCTTTCTTTACCATTTTCATTTGGGTTTGAAGCTTTTGAAGGGTTTTAGAAGAGGGAAATCGATAGTTCATCATTGAGGTAAGTTTTTGGACTCTAAGCTCATTTATGTGTGATTAAAGTTCTGATTAATGGTGAAATTGGGGGAAAAATCAGTGGAGAAATGGGAAACTAGGGCTTGAGTTTAAGAGACCTTCTAGGGGTGATTTGATGGGTCATTTGGACTCCGATTTCAGCGTTCTTTATATGTATAGACTCGTGAGAAGATGAGGATCGTTTTGGTATAAAGTTTGTCGAGTTCCGAGATGTGGGACAGGGGTCGGGTTTTGACCAATTTCGGGATTTTTGAGTATTTTAGATAAATTTCGATTGGGCGTCATTCCTTAGCATATTATAATGGTATAAATCTGATTTTTGGTAGATTTGGAGAACTTGGAGGCCGAATTTAAAGGCAAGGGAACTACAGAGTAGTATTTTAGCCGGTTTTGAGGTAAGTAACATTTCCAAACTTGGAACTGAGGGTTCGAAACCCCAAGTTATCTGATAACTGATGTTAATTAAGGTGACACACGTGCCAAGTGACGGGCATGCGGGCGTACACCGAATGTTTGTGGCCTGGCTCATCCCATGGCACTGCCTAATGGTTATTTCAAGCTGATACCGGTACTGTGAAAGTTGTATTCACTTTGAACATATTAGAAATCATGTTAAGTATAAATGCAAAGGCTTCACGCTGAAAATGCTGAGACCCGAGTGGTCGTCTATTACTGTCTCCTATTGTGATTACTTGATTTCATATACTCAGTCTTGTTATAGCATATCATTTCATGCCTCAGTCTCGAAAATTGTTAATTATATGCATATTTATCATTGTTTGGGCTGATTTATACATCTATGAGCCATATGAGTGAGACTGGAAAAGTAATGACTGAGTGAGGCCGAGGGCCTGTTATTGAGACTGTTATGAGATCGGACTGCACACCGCAGTGATACTGTAATCATGCCTTCGTTGGTTTGATACACCGCTTGGGCTTATAGGATCACCTCCAGAGTCTTTACACCCCCAGTGAGCGCATTGATATTGAGGGATGGATTTTCCTTAGACATGGATCTTGTCCGAAGTTGATATATGTGAGGGATGGATCTTCCCTGGACATGGATCTTGTCCGAAGTTGATATATGTGAGGGATGGATCGTTCCTGGACATGGATCTCGTCCGAGTGTTGTATTCCGGAGATGGATCTTTTCCGTGGGGCTGGATTGGCCTTTTTCCTCAGTACTGAGTGGCTACGGTCACTGGTGTTTATGCATATTCCGAGATGGATCTTCTCTGGGCCTGAGAGCCATATATAGTACTGAGTGGACTTCTGTGGGAGAGTTGTGAGCACCATGTGCATTTTCACACTGTTGATTTGTTGGCATGTACAGCATATTGAGATATACCTAGCAGATTCTGTTGTTACTTTCTGATAAACTGTGAACATGTCTAAGTTTTTGTACGCTAATGATTATAATTATTGAGGTTTAGTTCGTCACTACCTCTCAACCCATAGTTTGGGTTCGTTACTTCTGAGTTGGTGTACTCACGTTACCCCCTGCACCTTGTGTGCAGATCCAGGTTCATCGAGACCCGATAGCGGTTGCGGATTTGCGGTTAGAGTTTCTTTTGGAGTCTTCGAGGAAGCAGCTGGCAATTGCAGCCTCGTCTTTTCCCTCTTTATCTTCCCGTTGCACTTTACTTTTACAGACTATGTTGTCTATTCCCGTATCTTGACATTCTTATGCTGTAGTAGCTTGTGACTGAGTGACACTAGATTCGAGGTTGTAGAACTTGAACTTTGGTTTAAGATATTGTTTAAAACTTCAGATTTATTATTATTATTATCCACAAACTTGTTAAAAATGATATTTTATTGGTACATGCCTTTAGCTTAGATAAAATGGGTGGCTTGCCTGGTTCCACGACAGGTGCCATCACGACTCCGGAATTGGGTCGTGACAAGTTGGTATCAGAGCCCTAGGTTGAATAGGTCTCACCAGTCATGAGCAGGTTTAGTAGAGTCTTGCAGATCGGTACGGAGACGTCTGTACTTATCTTTGAGAGGCTACAGAACCCTTAGGAAACATTCCACATTCTTGAATTCTTGTCGTGCGAATCCATTTTATTCATCAAAAAGCGTAACTCTTTGAATTCCTTTCATGTATTCGAATGCGCATGCGAGCGCTTGGTATCAGTTTTGCGTCGGCAGCTGGTGACTTCCACGGGTGAGATATGATTTTTAACATGTTAATAATGGGCCAGTCGGAAGGACTTGAGGCCGGATTTTTGTCTGTGGCTTGAGTGCTGAGATTTTGGTTGTGTAAGCACATGTGTTGGGGGACCTATATGTCCGTTTGTGTCCTTATTGATGGAACCTTATTACTAGATGACTACGTGGTGAGTGTGGGTGATAGTTAGATGTGTTCAGGTTGTGTGATTGTGACAAGAATGGAGTAGTGTGAGATGTGGCAAGAACCATTGATTATTTGACTTATGTATTGAGTTAGAATATGGCTTCGAGTTATTAGTATTGAAGGACCTCTCGTATAGTTTAGTTGTGGAGTGAAGTGGGTTTTCCTGTTATGTTCTGAGTTCCTGTGATGTCTTTTGAGCTGACCAATGCCCCAGCAGCGTTTATGTAATTGATTGACGGTGCATGCATCCGTGTTATAACTCCTTGGTTATTGTGTTCATGGATGACATCCTGGCATACTCGCGTAGCCAGGGGTAGCATACACAGCATTTGATTATGGTATAACAAGGATATAGGGAGAAGAAGCCTTGTGCGAAGTTCTCCAAGTGTGAAGTTTTGGCTTAGTTCAGTAGCATTCTTGGGACACGTGGTGTCCAGTGAAGGTATCCATGTGGTCAGACGAGTGTGAGTAGAGCTTCCAGAAGCTCAAGATTTCCTTGACCACAACCCTAGTGTTAGTATTGCCATCCACTTCAGGTTTTTATACCTCTTAATGGGATGTCTCGAGGGAAGGCAGTGGTTATGTTCTAATGTAGGAAGGTATAGTGATTGCGTGATAGATATGATTTTTGGAAGTGTATAGGGAGATATCATTTTGAGGTTAAGCAGGTAGGGGTATATCTTACGGGTTGTCCTGAGGTGTGTGGCCCTTATGTTTATCTGTAGTAAGTTCTCTCTATCAGTAAATGATGTATGTTGTAGTTTGAGTTTAAATCACTTGAGGGAGTTGGCATGACCATTACGATGGTGAATACAAGATTTGCATACGAGTTGAGGGTTAGATGGTCTGGGTCATATGAGCGTATGAAGGATTTAGTTGAATCCCAACACAGTATGGTAGAAGTAATAGTGTATGGTCATCGTGAGTTATTGTTTGTCTTGATCGTTGACTTTGAGCCAAGTGGGGGAGTCTGTTAATGGTAAGTTGATTTTACGATTATGTGTTGTATTGGTTTCGGTTCGAGGTAGATTGGTGAATTAGTTATGACCTGCAGAGGTGGAGTCTGGGAATGACTCGATTAATGGAAATTTCTTCGATACAAGTTGTATTGTACTTTACGGATAGTGGAATTCATTGTATAATGGAGTTGTACTGATAAGTGTAGAGTGTGAAATGGATGAGTGTGCTTGTTGCCTCAAGGGTGTGGATTACTTTCCTAGTATATGGATTACAAGCGGGGTCAGGTCGTTCTGTTTACTTGGTCAGTGTAATTGAAATTGCGTAGGGTAATTGACGTTCGAGAATGGTTCAGACGGATTCAAGGTTATATGTAGCGATCGAGGATCTTCAAGGTGTGAGAAGGGCTAGAACTGATATTTACGGGGAAGGTGTCAAGGCTTGTGGTGTATTTGCATTATCATGGATTCTATCCATCAGTATCAGGAAAGTGAAGGTAATGGCTTTAAATTCGCAGGAAGCCTCTTTAGGGTAAGTATTTGTAATGTGGTG
>ML252662.1:19027-89166 GCA_005239495.1 Nicotiana undulata | reverse complement strand
TTGCGGTATTATGGCAAGAAGGAGTATCAATTCGAAGGTAAGTCAGAAGAAACTTGGATAAATAGGACATCTTGGTAGTACGCCGTATCGGCATGATAAAGGATATGGTTAGTTCTTTGGGTGTTTATAAGGTAATGAGTTGTTACAGGTGTTTCTTAGCAATTCTCTTGGAATTGGTGGCATGCGTAGCTTGGTTGAGTTAGAAGAATTCAGTCCTGGCAGTTTGGTGTTGTACAAATATGATTCAGGAGTTCTTGATGGTTTCTACCACGGTTAGAGATGTATATTTCTATTGGCGTGAGGGCCATGTGATGTATAGTGATTTTTGCTTCTAGATGGGATCAAATGGAAAGTTCTTGGCTAGTTGGGTACGTAGTTGTTTTGGCTAGGAAGGGAGCATGAAGTTCTCATATTTATCATAGGATTGCATGGCGTATTTGGCATTTTGTGTATNGGGTGCTTCATTGGTGTTACGACGCTCTCTTGTTGGATCGACTGCTGATATTCAAGGTTTCTTGGTAGCACATAAGAATTATGTGGGTATCCCCCGTGGAATGATTGAGTATCAGGGATGTGTTATATTTTCGGGCGGTGGAGTGGAGATTAGATATAGTAAATTTGTGCGCTTCATGGACTTTGAGATTAAGAGTTCTAATAAAGGAATTATTTTGTGGTGGTGAACTATGAGGATTCGAGCAAAGCTAGTCAAGTGTCAGTATATGTCATGATTCAGTCATTATGAACCTTTGGAGAGTTATCTACCTGTTGTGGATGACCAGAGTTGATTTAGAATATAATTATTGGACAGTATGGGTGTGTGTTCTACACTGAGTCAGAATTATTGACCCCAAATTTCTATTGTTGAGGGATGTACCATTTGATTGTCACTGAGCTTATTCGTGTTTTGGAGTGATCTATGAGTTACCTTTAGGTGTTTCGAGGAGTTGTGATCGCTGGTTATATATGTGCATAGGGTGTAGTTCTATCGGGGCTTTATAGCGAGATTTGAGTAAGGTAAGTAATTGGGTGTTGCAAGATTGAGACGTGTTGGTTATGTTCTTTCTGGTTCGGGTGTCATGGTATCGTCCGATTTCCCCGTGGTTATGGCAATGCACTTTGAGTAATTAATGTCGAATTTCACATGGTTATTGATTTTGAACAAGGTGGCTTGGAGTATGTCATGTGGTCCAGCGGTTGGATGGGATCACGCTTTGCAGCTCAGTCAGGTAGAGGTATGATCCTTGGTGTCATATTTGTGTGATATGGTTTCACGATGTGTATCAGGTTTTTAGCATGATGTGGTAATGGCAAGAGTTAGTGGCAGTATAGTCCTCTAGTCTAAATTTTCTATTTTATGACTTGAGCTATTGGCATGTTGTTATTGAGTGCACGAGTTGCACAAGTTATGGCTATGGATGGTATTGATGGTGATCGGGCGAATGGTTGCTGGTTTCTACATGTTTCTCTCATCATCGACACCATATGAAGGTGTTAAAGCTAGGCTTTGTTTGATAAGAGGTTATCACCGGTATTGGGTTGTTATAAACAAATATTGTGATTAGGAGTCATCGCTATGGATGATTGAGTCATGTGGTATAATATGCGATTTCATCTTGTGCTGCGGATATGGCTTGATACAGCGTGTTCAGTCTATTTTAGCTTATAGTCGTGGAAATTTGATCTTGTGAATGGACTCAGAAGTGAAAATTTAGTTCTAAGGTTTATGGGTCAGGATCAGACTTAGAAATTTCAAATGTGATGTGCTATTAGACCTATATGGAGTAAGGTGACGTGGAATATCCTCCTAATATGTGCATGGTAGGTTACACAACAATTTTTGGTGGTGTTTGGAACAACTCTAGGCACGTTCGAGGACGAACACATGTTTAAGTGGGGGAGAATGTAACGACCCGGTCAGTTGTTCTGTAGAATTTGCACCGTTATTCCTGTTATTTCCTTGGCATAGGTTGGTTATACTGTTCTTGATGTTTTAGAGTTGGTAGGCTCGGAATCGGAATGGTTGTAGTGAGAGTTTAGCCATTTAGTCTTTAAAAATAGCCTTAAAGTGGGAAAAGTCAACCGAGAGTTGAATTATTGGTAAACGACCTCGAAATGCGAATTTTATGGTTCGGATAGCTTCGTTAGGTGATTTGGGACTTAGGAGTGTGTTCGGAGTATTTTTGTGACGTCCGGTGTAGAATTAGGCTTGAATTGGTGAAAGTTAGTTTTTGGCGTTTTTGTCTTTCTTTCACCATTTTCATTCGGGTTTGAAGCTTTTGAAGGGTTTTTAAAGAGGGAAATCGATAGTTTATCATTGAGGTAAAGTTTTTGGACTCTAAACTCATTTATGTGTGATTAAAGGTCTGATTAATGGTGATATTGGGGGAAAAATCAGTGGAAAAATGAGAAACTAGGGCTTGAGTTTAAGAGACCTTCTAGGGGTGATTTGAGGGGTCATTTGGACTCCGATTTCAGCGTTCTTTATATGTATAGACTCGTGAGAAGATGAGGATTGTTTTGGTATAAAGTTTGTCGAGTTCCGAGATGTGGGCCAGGGGTCGGGTTTTGACCAATTTCGGAATTTTTGAGTATTTTAGATAAATTTCGATTGGGCGTCATTCCTTAGCATATTATAATGGTATAAATCTGATTTTTGGTAGATTTGGAGCACTCGGAGGCCGAATTTAGAGGCAAGGGCACTACAGAGTAGTATTTTAGCCAGTTTTGAGGTAAGTAACGTTTCCAAACTTGGAACTGAGGGTTCGAAACACCAAGTTATCTGATAACTGATGTTAATTAAGGTGACGCACGTGCCAAGTGACGGGCATGCGGGCGTACACCGAATGTTTGTGGCCTAGCTCATCCCATGGCACTGCCTAATGGTTATTTCATGCTGATACTGGTACTGTGAAAGTTGTATTTACTTTGAACATATTAGAAATTATGTTAAGTATAAATGCAAAGGCTTCACGCCGTAAATGCTGAGACCCGAGTGGTCGTCTATTACTGTCTCCTATTGTGATTACTTGATTTCATATACTCAGTCTTGTTATAGCATATCATTTCATGCCTCAGTCTCGGAAATTTTTAATTATATGCATATTTATAATTATTTGGGCTGATTTATACATCTATGAGCCATATGAGTGAGACTGGAAAAGTAATGACTGAGTGAGGCCGAGGGCCTGTTATTGAGACTGTTATGAGATTGGACTGCACACCGCAGCGATACTATAATCATGCCTTCGTTGGTTTGATACAGCGCTTGGGCTTATAGGAGCACCTCCAGAGTCTTTACACCCCCAGTGAGAGCATTGATATTGAGGGATGGATCTTCCCTAGACATGGATCTTGTCTGAAGTTGATATATGTGAGGGATGGATCTTCCCTGGACATGGATATTGTCTGAAGTTGATATATGTGAGGGATGGATCGTTCCTGGACATGGATCTCGTCCGAGTGTTGTATTCCAGAGATGGATCTTTTCCGTGGGGCTGGATTGGCCTTTTTCCTCAGTACTGAGTGACTACGGTCACTAGTGTTTATGCATATTCCGAGATGGATCTTCTCTGGGCCTGAGAGACATATATAGTACTGAGTGGACTTATGTGGGAGAGTTGTGAGCACCATGTGCATTTTCACACTGTTGATTTGTTGGCATGTAGAGCATATTGAGATATACCTAGCAGATTCTGTTGTTACTTTCTGATAAACTTTGAACATGTCTAAGTTTTTGTACGCTAATGATTATAATTATTGAGGTTTAGTTCGTCATTACCTCTCAGCCCATAGTTTGGGTTCGTTACTTCTGAGTTGGTGTACTCACGTTACCCCCTGCATCTTGTGTGCAGATCCAGGTTCATCGAGACCCGATAGCGGTTGCGGATTTGCGGTTAGAGTTTCTTTTGGAGTCTTCGAGGAAGCAGCTGGCAATTGCAGCCTCGTCTTTTCCCTCTTTATCTTCCCGTTGCACTTTACTTTTACAGACTATGTTGTCTATTCCCGTATCTTGACATTCTTATGCTGTAGTAGCTCGTGACTGAGTGACACTAGATCCGAGGTTGTAGAACTTGAACTTTGGTTTCAGATATTGTTTAAAACTTTAGATTTATTATTATTATTATTATCCACAAACTTGTTAAAAATGATATTTTATTGGTAAGTGCCTTTAGCTTAGATAAAATGGGTGGCTTGCCTGGTTCCACGACTGGCGCCATCACGACTCCGGAATTGGGTCGTGACAGAGAAGTACATTGAACGTGTACCGGAACGCTTCAACATAAAGAGTGCTAAGATAGTCAACAGACCTTTTTCTATTCATTTTAAGTTGAGCAATAAACTGTGTCCTACAACAAATGAGAAAAAAAGAGCATGGTTAGAGTACCTTATTCCTTAGCAGTCGGAATCCCGTTGTATGCAATAGTAAATGCTAGACTTGATATAGCTCATGCAGTAGGCGTTGTTAGTAGGTTTCTTAAAAATCCTAGGAAAGAACACTAGAAAGCAGTTAAGAGGATACTCAAGTATACCCGAGAGGTGCCGTAGGAGACTGTTTGTGTTTTGGAGGATCTGATCTAGTCTTAAAGGTCTATGTAGACGCTGATATAGCAGGTGACATTGATAATAGAAAATCCACTACTGGATATTAGTTTACATTTTCAGGGGAAGTTATATCATGGCAATCGAGGCTGCAGAAGTGTGTCGCACTCTCTATAACTAAAGTTGAGTACATTGGCGCTACTGAAGCTGGCAAGGAGATGATATGGCTTAGACAGTTCCTTCAAGATCTTGAAGTGCATCAAAAGGAGTAAGTCATGTAGTGTGACAGTCAAAGTCCAATAGACTTCAGCAAGAACTCCTTGTACCATTCAAGAACAAAGCATATCGATGTGAGATATTATTGGATTTGTGAGAAGGTGGAGAACGAATCTTTGCAGGTAAAAAAGATTCACACAAGTGAAAATCCTGAGGATATATTGACCAAGACGATACCAAGAGACAAGTTCGATCTATGCAAAGAACTTGTCGGAATGATCTCTATATGAGAAACTGGAAATTCCTCCTTCAGGTAAATAGGATTTGACGAGCGCAAAACCGGTGTATAAGACTTAAGCTCGCTAGTCAAAGATAGTAAAGTATTAAATTGTCTCCACAGTTTAAATAACGTTCTAATAAATCTTCAGCTCAACACTATCCAGAATAATAAACCTTTGATTGATGTTATTATCGACTACTAATAAAACTAAGATTATCTCTTGTATGAAACTAATGGCACTTTAATGACTAAGTTGCAACGATTGAATAACATCTCAACACTATCCGATTGATGACTGAATGAGATCTTAACAATTACTTTAATTTGTTTTCCATGCCCTGTTTGAACCAGTTTGTTTTATGGAATAACTTAGACCTTCTTAGTTAATTAATTTATTGTGTAAATACCAGATTATCTACATGTGCTATTTGGTATGAGCTTGCTATCTTTCATTGCTTTGAATCTCTGCAATATTTGTTCTGCATGTACAATATGTTTCAATCTGTATTAAGACCATTTTCTATCAACTATGATCTTGCTTCTATGCTAATGTGTTTCCCAGTACACCTTTGGTTCATTTGATACCCTGTCCTTTCAGTGATTGTCACAACGTGTATCCCCCATCATGTCTAAATACTGATTAACATGTCACTAGGATGTGTACTTAGCTTAATTTAAACCTTTAGGTCTTAACTGGTTTAGTGTCAAGCATCTGTACCTGATTGACTTCGGTCAACATTTTGGGTAAACGGACCCGGACCCGTAATTTGACGGTTCCGTAGGAAAATATGGGACCTGGGCGTATGCCCATAATTGAATTCCGAGGACCCAAGCCCGAGAAATGAATTTTTGAAAGAAATTATTTTACTGAAAATATAAGAGTTTTTAGAAATTTGGCTATATTTGAAATTGATCGTATCGGGCCCGTATTTTGGTTTCGGAGCCTGGTACAGGTTTAATGTGATATTTGAGTTGTGCATGTAAAATTTGGTAAGAAATGGAGGTCATTTGACGTGATTCGGACCCGTAGTTGTGGAATTTGAAACTTTGAAAAAGTTTTGAGATTTTTATGCTACATTCGTTGTTTAAGATGTTATTTTGGCGATTTGATCACACGAGTAAGTCCGTAGGATATTTTTAAGGTCGTGTACATGTTTGGTTTGGAGCCCCAAGGGATCGGGTGAGTATCAGATAGGTGTCGGTGTGGTTTGGACTTAGAAAAAATCTAGTGAGAATGATGTTTCTGGTGTCTGGTGTTTTGTTCTATGCGAACTCATGGTAACCCATGCGAACACGAAGTGTAATTGGGGATGGGGCTGGGTTTGCACTATGCGAACGCATAGGTGTAGGTGCGAACACATAGTTTTAGGAGACTGATCAGGGGGATTTGGGGAAAGGCCTATGCGAACGCGTCCCCCTCACGCGAACGCGAAGGCATGGCAGGGTAAGCCTCCGCGAACGCATGGCCTTCTTGCGAACGCATAGCATTAGATGGTACTGGGGGATGGGTCAACACCCTATGCGAACGCGGCCAAAGGCACGCGAACGCGAAGGCCAATAGTGGCCAGTGCTATGCGAACGCAGCAGACCCTCGCGATCGCGTAGAGGGTCTGCCTAGGGGTTTAAAACAGAAACTAAAACAGGAAAGGACCCCATTTTCATATTTTCTTCCATAGAATCCGACTTTTTGCGATTTTGGAAGAGGGACTTCATCACCAAATCATAGGTTCGTGTTTCTAATCTCATTTTCTTCGTTTTCCATTATCACCCATTAGATTTCTAGGCCTAAATCTTGTTGTTCAAGGGTAGAAATTAGGGATTTTTCAAATTTGGGAATTTAGACCTCGATTTGGGGTCGGATTCCGAAACTAATTACATATTGGGGATCGTTTGTGAGTGGGTGATCGGGTTTTGGTCCGAACCTCGTGTTTTGACCAAGAGGGCCCAGGGTCGATTTTTGACCTTTTTGGAAAAATGATAGAAAACTCATAATTAAGCATAAGGGTTGAATCTTTTAGCATTCGTTGATATTATTAAGCTAATTATGTCTAGATACAATTTAATTGGAGGCGAATTATAAAGAGAAAGCGGTAATTGAGGCTTGAGTTGGTTGTGGAATTCGAGGTAAGTGTTTGGCTTAACCTTAGCTTGAGGGAGTAGGTGTAGTGTCCTATTTGCTATGTGTTAGTATCATGTTCAACGTATAGGTGAGGTGACGAGTACCTATACGTTGGTGTCAAGCATGCCCGTGAGTCGTACATTATGATTTATGTGATTTTTCGTTGAGTATTACTTGAGTTTCACTTTATAGTTATCCATGTTTGTGTAAATTCCTTGATATTGATCATTGTTGAGTATTGGTTCCAGTTGAGAATTTTTATGTGAAGTTAAGTACTAAGTGATATTGGTTATATATTTTTCCCTTGCCGGGATGGTATTGATTCTATTGTTGGCTTCCTTGCCGAGACGTTATGGTTTTATTGTTGTTGTTTATATTGTTGATTTTCCTTGCCGGATTGCTGTTATTGTTTTGTTTGGGTGAGGAAGAGTGTAAAGAACTAAGGGTGATGCCGTGTATGATTTATTGTGAGGATGAGAGTAAAAGCACGAAGGGTGATACCGTGCCATATTATGAAATTAAAAGAACGAAGGGTGATGCCGTGCCGTTTCTATTAATTTATTGTGAGGATGAGAGTAAAAGCACGAAGGGTGATGCCGTGCATTTCTATTTATTGCTTGGTGAGGATGAGAGTAAAAGCACGAAGGGTGATGCTGTGCACTTGTTTTTGTGTTACCATTTCTTTTGTTTAAATTGATATATAATTGTTGCTTTACTTCGTTACTTCCATTATGTGATATTTTGTAACGACCCGGCCTGTCGTTTTGAGCTCTAGCGTCGTTCGGTAGTTTGAGGACACGAGAAACTTCATTTCAGGTATTATGACTCGTAGGCGTGGTCGCAATTAAATTTCGGGAAGTTCGGAGTCAATTTGCAAAGAAAATTCTCATTTCAGAACCCTTAAGTTGGAAGAATTGATTAAGATTGGATTTTTGAGTAAAAGACCTCTGAATCAGGATTTAAAGGTTCCAGCAGGTTCGTATGATGATTTCGGACTTGGGTGTATGTCCGGATTGGGTTTTGGATGACCTGGGAGCATTTTGGCGTATATAGTGAAAGTTGGCATTTTGGAAGAATTTCATAAATTTGGGTTGAGGTGTATCTCAATGTTATCGATGTACGTTTGGGATTCCGAGTCTGAGAATAGCTCTGTATGGTGATTTTGGTATTTGGAGCGGGTTCGGAAGTGGAATTGGAGGTCCGTAGGTCATTTCGGGGTCATTTGGCGAAAGTTATAAAATAGAAATTTTTTAGAAAGTTTGACTGAGAGTTTGACTTTTTGATATCGGGGTCGGATTCCAATTTCGGAAGTTGCAGTAGGTCCGTAATGTCGAATGTGACTTGTGTGCAAAGTTTGAGGTCAATCGGACGTGATTTGATAGGTTTCGGCATCGATTGTAGAAGTTTCAACTTCTAAAGTTATTAAGCTTGAATTGGGGTGCGATTCATTGATTGTTTCCACAACTCTCATGGGAGCGGGCCATACGCCACGACAGGTTAATAGATGCATTTATGGTTCGTGTCGTTCGACCCTTCGACAGTGCATATTTTATTATTGTTGGATCGGGCCGTACGACCCACATCATTTCCTGCGCATGATATTTGCTGGTACTTTTTGTGACTTCGCACGGTTTAATTTCCTTGAGATATAAGTTGTTAATTGAAATGATGGAAACTTAGATTTATACTTTATGGAAGAGGTTGTCCTCTCCTATTGTTATTTGTATAACATCCGTGTTTAGCACCACTTTTAATTATATTAAATTGACCTCTAGCAAGTGTCGAAGTCGACCTCTCGTCACTACCTCTTCGAGGTTAGGCGGGATACTTACTGGGTACACGTTGTCTTCGTACTCATACTACACTTGATGTGCATTTTTATTGCACATGTACATGCATATCTAGTGGCCCCGCTCGACGTAGTGGCATGGCTGATAGGGGGACTTAGGTGAGTTTCTTATCTCGAGACGACCCACAGCCATCAGAGTCTCCTTCAGAGTATTGTGTTGTACTTTTTTTTCCGTCCCATTTGTATTCCAGACGGTTATTGTATTTTATGTGTTTCCTTAGAAATTTCTCATGCACTTGTGACACCGGGTTCTGGGATGACTTTGGGATTTAATTATTATTTGAATTTAGTAAGATACTATTATTTGCTCAGTAAAGTGCATTAATTATTATTTAATGTAGTGAAAATAAATGGTTTCAAAATATTAAAAATAGAGATTCAATAAACTTTTAGTGTTGTCTTGCCTGACAGTGGTGTCCGGCGCCATCGCGACCTTTATTAAGATTTTGGGTCGTGACATATTTCCTCCCCTCAACATGTTCCCCTTTCCGTTTTGCTTAGCTGATTATTTCTTGTTATTATCATTGTCTCCGCATATTATTAAACTGCACAGATTATTTGGTTGTCGTGTCCTAGCCTTGTCACTACTTCGCCGAGGTTAGGCTCGACACTTACTCAGTACATGGGGTCGGTTGTACTAATGCCACACTCTGCACATTGTTTTTGTGCAGATCCCGGTACAGGACCCTACGGACCTTAGAGTGAGGAGGCTGCCTTCTGTCCATTTGGAGATTCTGAGGTAGTCTTGCAGGCGTCCGCAGGCCTTGGCGTCCCCTCCTACTTTATTTCCACCATGTTCTTCTTTATTCTGAGACAGATGTAATTATTTTGTTCAAATCTTTATATGTAGTATTTATAGACAGTCCGTGAAATTGTGACACCAATTCTGGGAGTATTTATTATGGGTTTCACAATAGCATTTAAACAAGTTGTTAGACTTTGCTTTATTTCATGCTTTTATTTCCGTTGTTTTTGTATATTACCTGTTCGCTTTTAATGATAAAGGAGTAAGGTAAAAAATTATTAACGTTGGTTTGCCTAGCGGGTTCAATGATAGGTGCCATCACGGTCCCGGCGGTGGGAAATTCGGGTCGTGACAAGTTGGTATCAGAGCACTAGGTTGCTTAGGTCTCACAATTCACGGACAATTTAGTAGAGTCTGAGGGATCGGTACGGAGACGTCTATACTTATCCCCTAGAGGCTACAGAGTTTAGGAATGACTTCACATCTATTCTTCTCTGTCGTGCGATTTGAATTCTCAATGCTAACTAAATTTCTAATCTATTCTCTCGCAGATGGCGAGAACACGTGCTTCTTCATCCACTGATCAACAACCCGAGTCCCCAGTTGTATCTCCTACGAGGGGCCGAGGACGAGGCCGTGCTAGAGGATGAGGCAAGGGCAGAGCTCAGCCCAAAGCAGTAGCCCCAGTGGTAGAGCCTGAGGTAGAGTTTGCTGGCGAGGTTCCTGCCCAGACAGTCCCGGTTGGGCCAGCTCAGGTTCCAGGGGTTCATTGCTACCCCGGTACTCGAGGATGCTCTGGTGCGTCTAGTGGGCCTCATGGAGAGTGTCGCTCAAGCAGGTTTACTTCATGCAGCACCAGCCAAGGCTGGGGAGGAGCCCAGACTCCCGCTACTCGCACTCCGGAGCAGATGGCTCCTCAGTTTCAGACTCCAGCAACTTAGACAACTAGGGTAGTTCAGCTCGGTGTTGTGACTCAGACAGGTGATGGAGTAGCTATGTCTGCTGATGCTTTGTGGAGGTTAGACAGGTTCACCAAGATCTTCACTACTACTTATAGTGACGCATCTTCAGAGGATCCCCAGGACTATTTGGATAGCTTTCACGAGGTTCTACGGAACATGGGGATAGTGGAGACCGATGGGGTCGACTTTGCTACTTTTTGTCAGTCAGGTCTCGCCAAGACTTGGTGGAGAGATTATTGTTTGGCTAGACCAGCTGGATCACCACCTTTGAATTGGGCCCAGTTCTCCGAGTTGTTTCTAGAGAAGTTTCTTCCTATCACTCAGAGAGAGAATTATTGGAGGCAGTTTGAGCGTCTCCAGTAGGGTTCTATGACCGTCACTCAGTATGAGACCAGATTCATTACCTTGGCCCATCATACTATTATGATACTTCCCACCGACCGAGAGAGGGTTAGGAGGTTTATTGAGGTACTAGCTCAGCCGATCAGATTGTAGATGGATAGAGAGACAGGGAGTGATATTTCCTTCCATGACGCGACCAATGTGTCCAGACGAGTTGATATGATTCTACTTCAGGGAAATGGTTAGGGGTCTGACAAGAAGCCCTGTCATTTTTGAAAATTTAGTGGTGCCTCATCTGGAGGCAGGGATTTTTTTGGTAGGGGCCATCCTCCTAGGCCGTTTCAGTCAGCGCTTCAGGTTTCTCGCAGTGCTCCAGGTGGTCGTGGTTCTCATATGTAGTATTCTGATCAGTTGCCCTACAGTGCACCACCAGCTCCTATCAGTGCACCACCGCTCCAGAGTTTTCAGGGTGGTTACTCAGGTCGTCGAGGTCAGTTTCAGGTCCAACAGTCTCAGCAGCCGAGATCCTGTTATACTTGTGGTGGTCTGGGGCACATTGCTAGATTTTTCCCTCAAGCCTCGAGCAGTTCTCAGCACCAGGGTTCTCGTTCCATGGTCCCAGCACCAGGTGTTCCACCACCCTCTCAGCCAGCCAGAGGTGGGGGTCGAGGTGTTAGAGGTGGAGGTCAGACAGTTAGTGATGGAGGCCAGGCCGTTAGAGGTAGAGGTCAGCCAGCAGGAGGCCGTCCTAGAGATGTAGTTTAGATGGGTGGGGACCAATCCCGATGTTATGCTATTCCAGCCAGACCTGAGGCTCAGGCCTCCGATGCAGTTATCACAGGTATGGTTTCAGTCTGCAGCAGGGATGCTTCAATTCTATTTGATCCAGGGTCCACATATTCTTATGTATCATCTTATTTTGCTCCTTATTTGGTTATGCCTCGTGATTCTCTGAGTACTCCTGTATATGTGTCTACACCGGTGGGTGATTCTATTGTGGTAGATCGTGTCTACCGTTCGTGTGTAGTGGTTATTGGGGGTCTGGAGACCAGTGTAGATCTTCTACTCCTTGATATGGTAGATTTTGATGTCATTTTGGGGATGGATTGGTTGTCACTGTATCTTGCCATATTGGATTGTCATGCCAAGACCGTGACCTTAGCATTGCCAGGGTTACTTCGACTGGAGAGAGAGGGACTCCTGGTCATTCTTCCAGCAGAGTTATCTTCTATATGAAGGCTCGACGCATGGTTGAGAAGAGGTGTTTGGCCTACTTAGCTTATGTTCGTGATTACAGTGATGAGGTTCCTTCTATGGATTCTGTGCCCATCGTCCGTGAGTTTCCAGAGGTGTTCCTTGCAGACCTGACGGGTATGCCACCCGACAGGGATATTGACTTTTGCATTAATTTGACTCCGTGCACTCAACCCATTTTGATTCCGCCATATCGTATGGCCCCGCCAGAGTTGAAAGAACAGTTGCAGGATTTGCTTGATAAATGCTTTATTAGGCCTAGTGTCTCGCCTTAGGGTGCACCAGTGTTTTTTGTTAAGAAGAAGGACAGATCGATGAGGATGTCCATAGATTATCGGCAATTGAACAAAGTTACCATCAAGAACAAGTATCCATTGCCAAGGATTGATGATTTGTTTGACCAACTTCAGGGTGCCAAGGTATTTTCAAAGATTGATTTGAGATCTGGCTACCATCAGTTGAGGATTAGGGCATCCGGTGTCCCTAAGACAGCTTTTCGCTCTCGGTACGGGCATTATAAGTTCTTAGTGATGTCATTCGGGTTGAAAAATGCCCCAACAACTTTCATGGACTTGATGAACCGAGTGTTCAGTCCTTATTTGGATTCCTTCATGATTGTCTTCATTGATGATATTCTGATTTATTCCCGCAACCGGGAGGAGCATGAGCATCACCTTCGAGTCGTTCTCCAGACTCTGAAGGATAGTCAGTTATATGCTAAGTTTTTGAAATGTGAGTTTTGGTTGAGTTCAGTTGTATTCTTGGGTCATGTCGTATCAGCAGGGGGTATTCAGGTGGATTCCAAGAAAATTTCAGCGGTCAAAGATTGGCATAGACCCACATCAGCCACAGATATCCGAAGTTTCTTGGGTTTTGCGGGCTATTACCGCCGGTTTGTGGAGGAGTTTTCGTCTATTGCAGCCCCGATGACCAGGTTGACTCAGAAGGGTGCTCAGTTCAGGTGGTCAGAGGAGTGTGAGGCGAGCTTTCAGAAGCTCAAGACAACTTTGATTACGGCGCAGGTGTTGGTTTTCCCCACAGGTTCAGGGCCATATACTGTGTATTGTGATGCATCTCGGGTTGGACTTGGTGTAGTGTTGATGCAGGATGGCAAGGTTATTGCATATGCTTCGCGTCTGTTGAAGATCCACGAGAAGAATTATCCAGTTCATGATTTGGAGCTAGCAACTATTGTTAACGCGCTGAAGATTTGGAGGCATTATCTATATGGCGTGTCATGTTAGGTGTTCACGGATCACAAGAGTTTGCAATACTTGTTCAAGCAGAAAGAGTTGAATTTGAGGCAAAGAAGATGGTTGGAGGTGTTAAAAGACTATGACATCACCATCTTATATCATCCGGGGAGGGCCAATGTGGTGGCTGATGCTTTGAGTAAGAAGCCAGCCAGTATGGGTAGCCTTGCATATATTCCGGTCGGGGAGAGACCACTTGCTTTGGATGTTCAGGCTTTAGCCAATCGGTTCATGAGATTGGATGTTTCTTAGCCAGGCCGTGTTCTAGCTTATACAGTTGCCCATTCTTCACTACTTGATCGTATTCGAGATCGGAAGTATGATGATCCTCATCTACTTGTCCTTAGGGACACGGTGCAACACGATGGTGCCAAGCAGGTTATAGTTGGTGATGATGGAGTTTTGCGGATGTAGGGTCGTATTTGTGTGCCCAATGTGGATGGGCTTCGTGAGTTGATATTATAGGAGGCCCATAGTTCCCAGTACTCCATTCTTCCGGGCGCCGCAAAGATGTATCAGGATTTGCGGCAGCATTATTGGTGGAGGAGGATGAAGAAGGATATTGTGGCATATGTAGCTCGGTGTTTGAATTGTCAGCAGGTAAAGTACGAGCACCAGAGACCTGGTGGATTGATGCAGTAGATTGAGATTCCTGAGTGGAAGTGGGAGCGTATCACCATGGATTTCATTGTTGGACTCCCAGAGACTCAGAGGAAGTTCAATGCAGTAAGGGTTATTATGGATAGGCTCACCAAGTCAGCACATTTCATTCCTGTGGCAGTTTCATATTCTTCGGAGAGATTGGCAGAGATCTACATTAGGGAGATTGTTCGTCTTCATGGTGTGCCCGTGTCTATTATTTTTGACAGAGGTACGCAGTTTACCTTGAATTTATGGAGGGCAGTTCAGCGTGAGTTGGGCACGCGGGTTGAGTTGAGCACATCGTTTCATCCTCAAACGGACGGACAATCCGAGCGTACTATTCAAATTTTGGAGGATATGCTTCGAGCCTGTGTCATTGACTTTGGAGGTTCCTTGGATCAGTTCTTGCCATTAGCTGAGTTTTCCTAAAAAACAACTATCAGTCGAGCAATCAGATGGCTCCCTATGAGGCATTTTATGGTAGGCGGTGTCGGTCGCCGGTTGGATGGTTTGAGCCGGGAGAGGCTCGGTTGTTGGGTACAGACTTAGTGCAGGATGCCTTGGATAAGGTTAAGATCATTCAAGATAGACTTTGTACAGCTCAGTTCAGGAAGAAGAGTTATGCCGACCGCAAAGTTCGTGATGTGGCATTCATGGACGAAGAGCGGGTGTTGCTTCGGGTGTCGCCTATGAAGGGCGTGATGAGATTTGGGAAGAAGGGCAAGCTAAGCCCTAGGTACATCGATCCTTTTGAGATCCTTGATAAGTGGGAGATGTGGCTTACAGACTTGCGTTGCCACCATGTTTATCAGCTGTGCATCCGATGTTTCATGTATCTATGCTTCGGAAGTATCACGACAATCCATCCCATATGTTAGACTTTAGCAGTGTCCAGTTGATATCGAAGAGTTATCCTTCGGTTCGTGTTCAGTGGAGAGGTCAGCCTGCCGAAGCAGCTACATGGGTGTCCGAGTCCGATATGCGGAGCCGATATCCCCATCTTTTCCCCGATTCAGGTACTTTTCTATGTTCGTTCGAGGACGAACGTTTGTTTTAGAGGTGGAGAATGTGATGACCCAAAAGTCCATCCCTTGTTTTATAAGTCAAAACTGTATTTTGAGGCCTTGAAAATCTCCTTTTATCTCACATCGTTTAGCGTGCGCAGTCCGGGCATATATCCGAAAAGCTTTTATACGACAAACTAAGAAAAATGCTAATTTTGCCTTTAAAATTAAATTTAAGTTGACTTCGGTCAACATTTTGGGTAAGCGGACCCGTACCCGTGATTTGACGGTCCCGGAAGGTCTGTAGGAAAATATGGGACTTGGGTGTATGCCCGGAATTGAATTCCGAGGTCCTAAGCCCGAGAAATAAATTTTTAAAAGAAATTGTTTTACTGAAAATATAAGAGTTTTTGGAAATATGTCTATATTTGAAATTGATGGTATCGGGACCGTATTTTTGTTCCGGAGCCCGGTACAGGTTTAATATGATATTTGAGTTGTGCCTGTAAAATTTGGTAAGAAACAGAGGTCATTTGACATGATTCAGACCCGTAGTTGTGAAATTTGAAACTTTTGAGAGTTTTCTTTGATTTTTATGCTAAATTCGTTGTTTAAGATGTTATTTTGGCGATTTGTTCACACGAGTAAGTCCGTAGGATGTTTTTAGGATTGTGTACATGTTTGGTTTGGAGCCCTGAGGGCTCGGGTGAGTTTCGGATAGGCGTCAGAGTGGTTTGAACTTAGAAACATCTGGTAAGAATACTGTTTTTGGTGTCTGGTGTTTTGTTCTATGCGAATGCGTGGTAACCCACGCGAACGCGAAGTGTAATTGGGGATGGGGTTGGGTTTGCACTATGCTAACGCATAGGTTTAGGCGCGAACGCATAGTTTTAGGAGCCAGATCAGGGTGATTTGGGGAAAGGCCTATGCGAACGCGTCCCCCTCACGCGAACGCGAAGGCATGGCAGAGTAAGCCTCCGCTAACGCATGGCCTTCTCGTGAACGCATAACATTAGATGGGACTGGGGGATGGGTCAACACCCTACGCGAACACGGACAAAGGCACGCGAACGCGAAGGCCAATAATGGCCAGTGCTATGCGAACGCAACAGACCCTCGCGATCGCGTAAAGGGTCTGCCCCGGGGTTTAAAACAGAAACTAAAACGGGAAAAGACCCCATTTTCATATTTTCTTCCATAGAATCCGACTTTTGGCGATTTTTGAAGAGGGATTTCATCAGCAAATCATAGGTTCGTGTTTATAATCTCATTTTCTTCATTTTCAATTATCACCCATTAGATTTCTAAGCCTAAATCTTGTTCTTCAAGGGTAGAAATTAGGGATTTTAGGAGAATTAGGGATTTTTCAAATTTGGGAATTTAGACCTCGCTTTGGGAATTAGGGTGATCAGGTTTTGGTCCGAACCTTGTGTTTTGACCAAGTGGGTCCTGAGTCGATTTTTGACCTTTTGGGAAGAATGATAGAAAACTCATAATTAAGCATTGAGGTTGAATTATTTAGCATTCATTGATATTATTAAGCTAATTTTGTCTAGATACAATTGAATTGGAGGCGAATTCTAAAGGGAAAGCGGTAATTGAGGCTTGAGTTGGTCGTGAAATTCGAGGTAAGTGTTTGGCTTAACCTTAGCTTGAGGGAGTAGTTGTAGTGTCCTATTTTCTATGTGTTAGTATCATGTTCAACGTATATGTGAGGTGATGAGTACATATACGTTTGTGTCAAGCATGCCCGTGAGTCGAACAATATGATTTATGTGATTTTTCGTTGAGTATTACTTGAGTTTCACTATATAGTTATCCATGTTGGTGTAAATTCCTTGATATTGATCATTGTTGAATATTGGTTCCAGTTGAGAATTTTTATGTGAAGTTATGTACTAAGTGAGATTGGTTATAGCTGTTTCCCTTGCCGGGACTTTATGGTTTTATTGTTGTCGTTTATATTGTTGATTTTCCTTGCCAGATTGCTGTTATTGTTTTTTTTGGGTGAGGAAGAGTGTAAAGAACTAAGGGTGATGCCGTGTATGATTTATGGTGAGGATGAGAGTAAAAGCACGAAGGGTGATGTCGTGCCATATTATGAAATTAAAAGCACGGAGGGTGATGCCGTGCCGTTTCTATTAATTTATTGTGAGGATGAGAGTAAAAGCATGAAGGGTGATGCCGTGCATTTCTATTTATTGCTTGGTGAGGATGAGAGTAAAAGCACGAAGGGTGACGTCGTTCCATATTATGAAATTAAAAGCACGAAGGGTGATGTCGTGCTGTTTCTATCGATTTATTGTGAGGATGAGAGTAAAATCACGAAGGGTAATGCCGTGCATTTCTATTTATTGCTTGGTGAGGATGAGAGTAAAAGCACGAAGGGTGATGCCGTGCACTTATCTTTGTGTTACCATTTCTGTTGTTTAAATTGATATCTAATTGTTGCTTTACTCCGTTACTTCCATTATGTGATATTTCCTCCCCTCAGCATGTTCCCCTTTCCGTTTTGCTTAGCTGCTTATTTCTTGTTATTATCATTGTCTCCGTATATTATTAAACTACACTTGTTTATTTGGTTGTCGTGTCCTAGCCTCGTCACTACTTCGCCGAGGTTAGGCTCGACACTTACTCAGTACATGTGGTGGGTTGTACTGATGCTACACTCTACACATTTTTTTGTGCAGATCTCGGTATAGGACCCTACGGACCTTAGAGTGAGGAGGGTGCCTTCAGTACATTTGGAGATTCCGAGGTAGTCCTGCAGGCGTCCGTAGGCCTTGGCGTCCCCTCCTACTTTATTTCCATTCTGTTATTCTTTATTCTGAGACAAATGTAATTATTTTGTTCAGACCTTTATATGTAGTATTCATAGACAGTCCGTGAAATTGTGACACCAATTCTGGGAGTATTTATTATGGGTTTCACAATAGCATTTAAACAAGTTGTTAGACTTTGCTTTATTTCACGCTTTTATTTTCGTTGATTTTGTATATTACCTGTTCACTGTTAATGATAAAGGAGTAAGGTAAACAATTATTAACGTTGGCTTGCCTAGCGGGTTCAATGTTAGGCGCCATCACGTTCCCGACGGTGGGAAATTCGGGTCGTGACAATAATATATGTATATCCTACAAACTTGTTTCCTCCCCCAATTCTTTCAATATGAGGATGTTTGTGCGGTAATTTGCTATGCGTGGAAATCTTGCTGAACCTACTGTCCTGCTTGATTAGTTTCTCTGTATGCTCAACCTGGTGTATCACTTAATTTCTGTCCTTCCATCACTATCCACTCTCCTTACCTACTACTCATGCTATTCTGAATTCTCATTCTTAGCCGGCTGAAAGCCAAGGCTATCTAGGTTCTATTGTTGGCCTCCCTAGTGTGAGCACTTCTCGGGGTCTAGTTGAGGACCTTGTGAACTCTGACACGCTAGGGCTTGGTCCTTAGTCACTCCCTCAACCTCCAAAACTGTTCCTATTGTTCCCCTTCCCTTGTCATGTACTTTGTATCTAAATTTGGTTGTTTCAAGTGGTGCAACACTGGGTGCTGTGATTAAGTAAATTGGTTTGGACTCTTCTATGGAACCTTGGGTCGTGTATTGAACACGACTCTTTGTTGAAGACCTGGATACAATGTGTAAGAGATATTGAAGGCCCATGCAATGCTAGGTATTTATTTTTATTTGGGCCTACTATGGTCCTGCTCAATGCTATGTAACATTGTTACTTTACTCATTACTCGGCATGTATTAATCTTTGTATAAACAATTGGGGTGTTAGTAAAAGGGAATGTGATAGATTTTAATATTTACATACAATGGGTAGATAACATGCCTATAGGACTTAATAATGTGTTTGCTATATGTGTCGTTCACTCTCTATGTACACTGTAGAAATCATTCTATTAGGAGAAGCACACACTCACACTACTTTTCTACTAGCAAAGCATGAGCTCAAATGCTTCAATTATCCTTGTTGCTACATGTTATTAAAAACCCTGCCCATAGGAAATAAATATCGTTGAACTTTCCTTCAATTTGCATTGCTGCAACATATCCACTAGAGATCATGCCTATAGGATATAAATCATTTCATTTGTTATTGTATTGCAGTGTTTTCCTAGAAAACATGCCTATAAGGTTAAAGTATAACAATAAAATCGGTTCCATGTGCTAATCGTTAGAGATACTGTCTATAGGATACCAATATTCGCCTTAATAACTGTTAATGATGAACCTATCAACATTTTTTATTGTTCACTTAGGCCACTACCAAAAGCATGAGTAATTCTGGGTTTCTCCCGATAGATTCCACTGTCTTCACTACATAAATCACTTAGACGCAACATCTACATGATTAATAACTGGAAATCTGCAATTTCAACAATCAGTATGCGACAACTATATAATCATGTCGAGCATCACCTTGCATATGAAATTGTCTGCATGTCTTAATTCAAAGTCACATAGAGATCATGTCTATATGGTTTAAGGTACTTAATTCTGAACAGCCTAACATGAAAACCTGTTTCGCGTGCATTTGTTGTTTAAGTGTGGAGTCTAACTTGAGCCCTTAACTGCCCATATTTGAAGTCCAATAAGTGTTTTTTATGTTGCCTGATTTTGACATTTCCAAGAAGCCTAAGTGAGGTCTAGAACCACCCAAAAATAGAGGTCTGATACCTCCTAGACAATAGGTATAGGACGGGTAGTGCACACACAGGGTACGGCTTATAATTGAATTAGAACGCTATTAGGTAACAACTTTAACATAGTAACCGGGTAGCAGAAAATGATAGTCTGTGCCCACTGAATAATATGAGTAACACCCCATCTCGAGGGAGTTACAAAATATTATTTATGTTGCACGGGGTGATCCTTTAGGCTAAAAAACTTAGGATCCCCCAATCTTATTTCTCTTTTGTTTGAATCAAGTAGTGTTACTCATATATTCAAATCTTTTATAATAAAATTCTCATACTTTGTGCGTTCTCTCTCTCTCTTCGTTTATCTGGCTGATCCATATAATTCAAGTTCGGACGAGACCCACAGTTGTGGACCTCGAGAGTGCCTAACACCTTCTCTTCGAGGTAATTTCGAGCCCTTATCCGATCTTTGGTGATGTAAACCAGTTAAAACCAGAGTCATTTGCAAAATAGGTGCCCTAACACACCTTAAAAAATCATTAGGTGACGACTCTCCTTTAATACCTCTTTAAAAGAGTTGTCACATGTCGAAACCCGATTTCGCGAGAAAAAGGGGCGCGGCAACATGGTGACTCTGCTGGGGATTCTTAGGCTCTTACCATAGCATATTTGGCTTATATGGATTAGTCTTCTTTGATAAAACGTGCTTCCTTCCTTTGTTTTATTTGCTGCTACATGCACATCCCTTCTGTATTCTCCCTTTATTTGAATTCACGGTATTATGCAAATCCCTTCCCTTCTTCACCCTTCCTTGCTCAAATTGGCTATAATATGCGTATCCCTTTTCCTAGTCATACTTATTTGCTCTAAGATATTCTTCATTGGCTTTAAAATTACTACATCATGTCTCTCCCTACCCTTACTCCTTTACTTACTTTATTTTGTTCCCCATATTCCACGAACTACCTTCATCTTTTGTCTTTCTTTTTACGTCCTTTATGTTTTATCTTAATAGTGTGTTTATTGCTTTCACTATTCATCATCCAAATACTTGGCAATGTGTTATTATCTTTGCATAAAGCATGTTTCACATCATATTCCACTCGTTCCCAACAACATAACGACACTTGATGAGTGTCAACGCTCTTTCAAACTACCCTTTAAATTGGAAAGACTTATTTGCGGTAAACTAGTCGATCAGCGGTGCAGTTGATGGTTCCATGCCTTTCCCTCTCAAGTTGTCCACTTAAGAGTACAAGTCTAGACCCTTCTAGAAACCTCATTTCAATATCAACTGTGCATGCATCATGTCAAACCTAATATGGGTTAGAACGTTGTCCGCGTGATGATCCACTAAGATAAGCCTTGTCTAGAGTCCTACGGGATTTTCGTAATCCCAATGGACGCCATCACGTTATGTGAATTACTTGGAGGAGACATGCCCGTATGTTGATCATTAATGTGTAAATAGTCAGATCTGGAGGGGGGGGGGGAGGGGAAGGCTAACTCTATTTGTTTTGCAGAAAATGAGGCACGAAGTCCCTAGGTTCTGCATGGTTCAAAACATCCCACCTTTGCTGCTTAATTGGTAGAAGAACCTCTCACCTAGTGACAATAACCATATGAAAAGGATCCTCGGAAATTTATCCTCCTTATTGGACATGCGGCCAAATAATGCATTGATTGAGGCCGCCACTATGTTTTGGGATGAGAAAAGAGTTGTCTTTCGCTTTGGTGACACAAAAATGACTCATCTCTTAGAGGATATAGGAGGTTTCGCTAGGCTTACATGGGATAGTCCGGGTTTGCTAGTACCAGAAAATCGCACTCCCCAAGGTTTTTTGAAAATGATGGGTTTCAATAAAAATGATGAGTTACTCTGTCTGAAGAAATCATACATACCATTTGAATTCCTTTATGAATGTTATGGGCATATAAAGTCATATCGCCTTCACCATGATGAACTTGTCATTCCTTCTTTTGGGTTGGACACACCGCCGAGTTTTTGTGTTTATTGTCTATTTCTTGGGGTTTCTGATATTTCCGATGAAAGGGGGAAGGATCCACACTCGCTTGGCCATGGTCGCTAGGACTTTAATGGAATGAATTGAAGGACAAACTTACACCATCATACCCATGATCTTGGCTGAAATGTATCGATCTTTAGATCGATACAAGAAGGGGTATGGGAGCTTCGAGGGCTGTAATATGTTGCTGCAGGTGTGGTTATTAGAACATTTCCAGAGAGGTAACTATCGTCAAGAGCTTCTACGATGACCACTGAATGACTACATAGCCTACCATCATCCAAAAAGAATGACATTTGTCCCAGATAGGTTTGCGCAACCTGGAATCGCTGTGAGCTGGGTGCGTTTCTTCAGCAATTTGACTGATGAAAAGGTACATTGGATGTTCGAATGGTTCCCTAGCAGCGAGTTCATCATCAGGTCAAGAGAAACCACTTATCTAGTGTTGATCGGGTTAAGAGGAATCCATCCTTATGCTCCTATAAGGGTAATGAGGCAAGCAGGAAGAAAGTAGGTTATACCTCGGGTTTCCAACATGGTCCAATACAAAGCATACTTTAAAGGGAACGTCATTCCGTTCAAATTTGAGGCACAACATATGTGGAATCAAAAGGTCATTGTGGAGAAAGATACTATCGAGCCAGATAGGTATCATGCTGGCCATGTGTACTTATACCTATCATGGTTGGTAGATGATATAGCGGGAGATGTCAAGCCAGGGATTAATCTTAAAAATAGGGCACACGTCAAGTGTAGGATGCTGCGCAAAAGGGTCTTCGAGTATGAAGCTAGGCATTTGGAACAACACAAAGTGGATATGGAAGCAATCAACGAATGGAAAGAAATTGCTACTAAATCAACAGAGAGGTTGGAATATTTGGAGCAGGGGTTAATGGAACTTGAGGGAAAGATGAGGAAAAGGCTCTCAGATTGTTAGAACACAGAAGGCAATGAAGGAGGGCATCTAGCAATGGCTTATCTACTATCGGTCATCCGCGACATGGGGAACTTGATTGATGGATCCAAGAAGGCCAAGCATGGAGAAGGTCCCTCTGGGGACAAGTCGATTAGGAAACAATGTTTTACTACTTTCTAGATATGTTTAGATCTTGATTGTCATAAGGCCATTCCATTAATGACTTTTCTCATTATTGTTGTTTTAGTAAGGATTTGGCTCATTTTTACATTGATGAAATGACGCAATCATTGGAATCAATTTTCTCCAAGTCTATGTGTCGCTTAGGCCTACCTCGGGCACAACGAGGTCCCTCAAATTAGGACGCGATTTATTACATAATTCTGTAATACATGTTTAAATATTGCAAACACTCTTTTAATACTCCTTACTGACTTGGTTACCTTTTTATTTTTCTTTTCCTTTGTTTATTCCCATTCCCTAAGGTTTGTTCGTGCATACCGGCATCGTCAGCATATCATACCAGATCCAGAGGTACTCCACCTCCTCCTCCACCAAGTGATCCCAAGAACAAAGGAAAAGCCAAAATGGATGATATGAGCGGTATTAGGGAAGACAATGCTATCCATGCAGAGAATATTGAAACTTCAGATAGTCGGAGTATTCCGGCGCAGAATGATTTGGTCTTACGTCTGGAACAGAAAATATTGGAGCTACAAAGGGAGATTGAGCAGGTCTTGAACTTGGAAAACCTTTCCCTCTCCCTAAATGTCCTCAACATTAATCAACAAAACACAAACGTCCAAAACCCGGCACCTCCCCAAAACATGCAAAACCAAAATCCGCAAAATCCTCCCGTGCCTCATCAATACGCCACACCTCCTCAAAACCATAATCCTCCACCTGTACCTACCCCTCCACAACACCATCCCCATCCAACTTAGTATCCACAAACCACTGCTTACCACACTCCTCAAAACGCACCCCAACCTACCTTTGATCCCCAAAACTCAACCAACGACCACCACTACACCCAGATTCCTGGAGTCCATAAGAGAAATCCCATATATGTGGAAACCTTACCCCATACCCCACAACAGACCCTATATATACCAGAATCCGCCGAGAAGGACCTGCTCATCAAGAACATGGAGAAATAGCTCAAAAGGCTTACTGGAAGAGTTCAAAGTGTCGAAGGGGCAAAGGCATTAAGGGTTTGAATTATGAAGATTTGTGCATTCTACCAGACGTAGAACTACCAAAGGATTACAAACCTTTTAAGTTCGAAATGTTCGACGGGACTTGTGATCCGACGGTGCACTTGAGAATGTATTGGGACAAGCTTGTAGGGGTTGTAAAGGATGAAAGAATCCACATGAAGCTGTTCATGAGGAGCCTCACTGGAGACGCCCTGTTCTGGTACATCATTCAGAACCCAAAGAAATAGGTTAATTGGGTGAGCTTGGCATCGAATTTCATGTATCGATTAAGGTTTAACATAGAAAACGCACCAGGCGTTTTCTACATTCAGAATCTTAAGAAGAAGCCAATGAGAACTTTCCACGAGTATGCTACTCGGTGGAGGTATGAAGCTGTAAAAGTAAGGTCAGCGCTGAAAGAAGAACATATGAATAAGTTCATCGTCAGGGCTCGGGATCCACAATAGTACGAGAGACTGATGGTTATTGAAAACCACAAATTTTCTGACATCTTCAAGTTGGGAGAAAGAATAGAAGAAGGGGATCAAAAGAGGAATGGTGAAAATATTTGAAGCACTCCAAGCCACAAATAAAGCCTTACTGTCAGGAGGTATCTCCAAGAAGAAAGAAGTAGGTGCAGTGATGGTAGCCCAAGGTCCAAAGTTTCCTCTTACATACCAAACACCCCCACCCGCATATCAACCTTCGCCTCCCAGATACCAACAACCTTCCGCCACTTACCATACATATAACACCCAACCAGCATACGACTATTAACCACCAACCCGCCAAAACTACCAAAAACCTAGATCGAATTTTGACCGCAGACCACCCAGGAAATACACCCTAGTTGCTGAACCCATAGACCAACTGTATGAGAGACTGAAGGTTACCGGTTATGTCACTCCCATTCCCGCTGTTTCTATGAAAAACTCCTCCCAGTAGATTAATCCAAATAAGACATGTGCCTATCACTCATGCATGAAGGGTCATACTATTGATGAATGTCACACTTTGAAGGATAAGATTCAGACATTAATTGAAACCAAACTCATACAGGCAAAGGAGGCTTCACCTAATGTCCGTAACAATTCTCTTCTGGATCACAGGGGTGAAGGGGTAAACGTGATAGAGACCGATGAAGAATGGGACTCAGGAGGGTCAATTGAACTCATTCGAGAAGGGGATAATCCTAAAACACCTTCAGTCACTCTCACACCTATTGTGGTACAAACTGAGGCACCGATTGGGGTTGAGGTAGGCACCAACTCCGTTTGAGGTTGAAGTGACAACACCCTTCACTGTGATGGTAGCACCTATGCCGTCCTTTAAGTCTAATGATATACCTTGGGATTATGTTGCGGAAGCAAGAAGGAAATGAAAGGCAAAAATGAAAGAAACAGGTGCAACGCAAGGCATGACCAGAACTGGCAGGATTTATACACCTGAGCATTTGGGAGGAACAAGCAAAGAAGCCGCTTCTAAGCACCCTGTCATTGAGACTGGCCCAGATGACCTTTGAAGAAAGGTGTAGACAAGAGAATAATATGTGATTGACCATCTGAACTAAACCCCTGCTCAAATATCCATTTTATCACTGCTGCAAAACTCCGAGGCACATAGGAATGCCTTGATGAAGGTGTTGAATGAAGCCTATGTACGCAATAACATCACCAGTGGAGAAAGGGCCAACATGGCGGGGCAAGTATTGGAAAGCCACAGGATCACTTTTCATGAAGACGAGCAAGGATTAAGTCACAACATGGCACTGCATATCACAGTGCAATTTGAGGAAAAATTCATTGCTAGGGTCCTAATAGATGGGGGTTCGAGTCTCAACATATATCCACTAACTACTTTGAAAAGGTTGGGCAAAGGTCTACACGACATACGAGTAGGGAGTATGAACGTGAAAGCATTTGACGGGTCTCAAAAGGCCATAATTGGGGAGACCAACCTCAGCCTACAGATGGGCCCGACCTGGTTTGATGTTGAGTTTCAAGTGTTGGATATATCCGCTACTCACAATCTGTTGTTGGGACGACCTTGGATACATACCGCTGGGGCCATAGCTTCTAATCTACATCAGGTTGTGAAGTTCGAGTAGTACCATCAGGAAGTAATTGTCCATGGGGACGGAAGTAATTCATTTACACCAATCAAACTATTCCGGTCGTCGAGAATAGAAAGAAGTTGGGTGGAGAAACATACCATCGCATCGAGCGTGTAAACGCCATTGAGAAAGACAAATGTTGAAGCAGTAAGATATAAAGCATATTGGCATGGACATGGTATGAACCTGGCAAGGGTCTCGGCAAGAATCTTCAGGGGATCACCAAACCGATACAGCTAAAGCGTCACGACACAACTTTTGGGCTCGGGTATGAATACACCTGGAATGAGTATCAGAATTGGTCGCCACCATGACGTGGTCCTTATTACCCTCTAGAGAAACCAGTACCATATTTGAGCCAGTCATTTCATCAAGCTGACATGATGTGGGGGTCCAAAGAAGATGAAGTTCTGGCTGGCATAAGGAATCTGTTCTTGGATGATGAAGACATGGATTGCAGTGCGATAGTTAAGGAGGAGAAGGAGGAAGGACTCATTATTCAGACAATGGAGAAGGGAGATGTTCTCAGGAGTTGGACTGCTGCACCATCAAGGGCCCGTCGAGTTCCTGGGTAGCCTGGCAATTAGCATAATTTATTTTTGAAAGCAATTTTATAGGAATTTAAGACATTTTCAGTATTTTGTTTTTAAATGTTTTCGTTTTGAAATAATTTATCGAATATCGAACTGCACTTGTTGACATTTTAATATTTATCAATGGATTTCTATTTTAGTATTTATTATTATTGTTGCGCCCCCTTTTTTCTATCACACGGGTTAGGTACGGAGAGATCGGGTTTATGACATTCTGGACAACTCCTTAAAGGAAAAGGGTTTAAGGAAGAGTCGCCACCTAACGATTTTATGGTGCGTTAGGGCACCCAGAGTTGATAACTCATAAACTAGTTTGCATTACCAGAGATCGGGTAAGGGCTTGAAATTATCCCAAGGGGAAGGTGTTAGGCACCCCTCAAGATCCACACTGTGGGTCCCAGCCAAGAAGTTTTGTGAATTTGGACGATGAACAAGTAGCAAGCAAGGTTCATATAAGAGGGAATTTCAAACAGGTGTGAAAATATTTAAAGGTTTTGGGAAAATATTAGAATAAACATTTGAAAAGAACTATCCTAGGTTTAAAGTAATACAGATCACATCAATGCAATACCCGGTATGTCACATCCTCAATGAGGGGCTACACGTGGTATTAGCGCACCGGTCATCATATCCGCATTATACCCTTCCCACCCCGTAAAGGTTATTTAAAGCACGTGTGTTGGTCATGAATGCTTATTGCGCGCTATTACCCGTCCCACTATATAAGTCCTGGAGGGTATTTAGGACTACTATTCCTACAAGGTGAGTGCTAGGTTGACCCCTTAGGTTTTAAAGGATAAACTCTAAGCGACAAGTAAAGAAACAATTAGGACTTGCACATACAGGATACATATAAACTGACATACGACTCATAGATCCTCCGCAAATAAAAACATGTAAATAGCACGTCTCAAACACAACTAAAGTCTCAAGTTCAGAACCTAAAACAGGAGATCTGAGTGTGAAAAATAGTAGATTTTAATGAGTTTTAGCAGAGGAATGAATGAGTTTTAAAGAATAACCCAGTAGCAGGATTTTTTAAAACAAACAGAGTGATTTGCATGTATTTCAGAAAGAAAGAGTAAATGATTTTGAAAATCCAGTAGTTTATAGGTAAAGCAGGAGTTTTGGGCATAGAGACAGTAGCGAATAGAGGATTTTAATGAGTTCCAGAAAAAGAGTGCATGATTGATTTTAGAACCATTTGCTTAATAGGCAGTGTATAAAGGCGATTAATCAAATTTTTATCAAATATTGATCCTAAGGCTTTCCTAGGCGTCTGAATATATGTTACTTTTTATTTTAAGACATAAGTGGAATGCAGATCCCTAGACCTTGATTTTAATAGACATACGATGAGAAAATGCAGATCTTATAGGCATGGTATCTAAGAATGCAAGCAGGATGTCGAGTATGAAACCAATTTGGGTTTAAATTAAAAAAAAATGTTTTCAATCATTGAAGTCTATTTTAAATGAGGTTACTTATTACACAGATGTACATGGATATTGTTTCATTAAACTGTCGAACCTAGCACATGATTTCTAGGAGTTCTTTGCAGTACGGTTTAACACGAGAGTCTGAACACATGCTGAAAACGAACAAATATTCCTAAAGTCACATGATGTCTAATGCAATTTCTGATGGGTACTTGTTATTATGAACCTAAGTAGGATTTCTAGATGTGAGGCATGAATATACAAGAGATGATATTACTAACAACCATTTCATCTAGTTATTTAACTACGAACAGGATCACTATGTGAGAAATAATTATAGCTACCTTTTACGGGTATTTTAGCATGATTTTCTAAGTGAGTATGCATGTGATGAGATGCAGACATAAATATACCTAAGGACATGATTTCTAATGCATAGTAGATATGTCCTAAACAGGATTTCTATTGCACACATAGGCGAAGTAAATCCTAAACATCTACCCGGATTTATACTAAACATGCATAATCCCACCCTTTTCACTATCCAGCCCCGAGTATTCATTTACATTTAGTTATTACAGACCATTATTACATAAATTACACAAATAAATAAGAAAATTAAGAAGTTACACTATAGGGAGCCTGACAGTAGGCCCAAGTACCAGATCCAACATGCCATATGCCAAGACCTTTTGTAACCCCAGGTGTGTCATAGTCTCTAAGGACCTCAAAAGATCCTGGACAGTGCCTCACACCCAGGTACCCTAGCCAAGGATGAGTAAGTTCAGTGTAGGGGGCCAGCCTTGTGTGTCAAAGTTCAATGGGTACTCAAGGTCCCCAAGGAAATGCTCACACGAAGGGGGCTGAACCTAAAGTCTAAGAGTAGTGGGAAGTGCTCATAGTTTAAAAGAGTGTTGAGTTTGAAAGAGTAGTTTGAAACATGAGTTCTTTTGAAAATAACTTCAGAGAATAATGAAGAGTTTTGTAAAACAATTTGCAAAAGGGAGAGGCAATGCAACCACAATCCAGCAAGTAGAGAGTTCAGGAAAGGAACAAACACAAACAGGGATTGGGAGTTGGGGACAAATAATTAGCAGTGGAATAAGGTTACAGATTCACATAGTTACCACATAGTAGTCATATAGTTGTCGCACAATTGTCACAAAACATCATAGATTAGTAGAGGCAAGTTCATAACCTAGGGAGTTAACCATGAATGAGGCATATAACAATAGTCAAGTCAAGGTAAGAAACATTAACCTATAAACAAATGAGCATGCCAGAGTCATAGAATGAACATGAGTCGTATCAGACTAAGAGAAAGAGATGGATAGTAGTATGCAGACACAATTATAGGGAAAACACATGGAAGCAGGATACATATTCAGACTTAACAAAAGAGAAAGACATGATGGGGTTAAGCTAATTACATGGTAGGCAGTAGAACCACATGATAAAACACATAAGGAACAATAAGTAAGTAAAAAAGAACTGGAGCATATTGTATGGAGATACTATAAAACTAACTTAGAGACATACCAGTCGAGTGATAGAGAATAGAAAAATGCAAAGAGATAGAGCAGCAACAGCAGTATGAAGAATAAGAGAGCAGCAGAGGACAATAGTGTGCAGAATGAGAGAGCAGCAATAGAGATTACTCAGTCTTGGCTTTAAGCCGACTTAGTGGTCAATAATAGATGCAAAGAGCAAGAAGAGATGTGTGTGAAAAACACAAAAAGTTCAGAGCAATGTACTCAGTGTTTTGTGTGTGTATGTCAGTGTATCAATGTATTCGTGTGTTATGCAAATAGAGAAGAGAGAGTATATATAGTGTTGAAAACGAGTGAGGAAAATAGAGAAAGAGTGTATAATTATGGAAATAATAACCAATTAGTTTCAATTAAGACACTGGACTCCCTTAATTAGGGAGCCAAGTTCAAACGGTGTAATCATGGCTAAATAAGGAAAAAGGATTGATTATAAGACTGATTTTATTATATTAGGGCAATGAAATCATGTAGCATATAATAAGAGCCAAATACATAGTACATAATTAAGGGAAGTCAAACTAATAGTATATTCATAAAACAAAGTATGGTATTGATTCTGAAAATCAGTCGATGAAATCTCGAGTGCAATCACAATTACAGGGAACCCAATATAATCAAGGAAAGTATCACATAAGTAAGGAAATATTTTTGAAAATCAGTACAGAATATACAAAATCACATGTTCGAGGAAAATGTCACGGCTAAGCAAAGAGATACACATAGTCAATAAAGATCATCAGACAAACAATCATTAACCAGTATCAAACTGATAATTAATAGCACAAAAATAGGGAACCCCAAGCAAGGAATCACATAACAATAAGACTGAATCCCTAGCGACAAGAATCAGAGAATATATGAATGGCTTCACATGAAAATAAGCACACATAATCGAACGGGCTAAAAGAAATAGGGCTTTTAGCATAATAGCTTAGAGGGACATAAAACATAAGAGAATCATTCCACATACAGTATAAGTCACTAAAATCATAAGTAAGAAAACATTTTTGAAAGGGGTTAAGAAACCCTAATTTTGAAATAGCAAGAATCGTTAAAAGATGGGGTTTTCAGAGAAAAGAAATGTAGAAAAGCTTCGTAATATTGTAGATCTAGAGTAGATCTAAAAATAAGTTGAAGAATCATAGCATTAGGGTTTCGTGGAACCCAGAGAAAAAGAAAAACCTCAGAGGTTGCACCGGCTTAAGCCGGAGTAGGTCGTAGATCGTTACTCAGACGGCCAGGGAGGCCGGAAAGATGGCATGGGACCATGGGAAATGCGTTGGACCGCTCCAGGTTCGCCCGAGAGCCCCAAAGTATCACTGGACCGGTACAAGGGGTGTGGATGACCATGAGATTATGAGGACCCAAGGTTTCCGGTGAGAAACCAACCGGAGAGGGTGGATGGAACTCATCGGAGAAGGAGAAGTCAATGAGACCTCTAGAGAGAACTAGAGCGTCAAAGAGAGAGATAGAGAGATAGAGAGAGAGTGAGTCGTGAAGAATGAGATACGGAGGGGGGGGGTCGTTTGAGTTAATTAAGGAAAGAGATGATCTGGGCTGTTGATCTTATTTGATCAACGACTCAAATTTAATCGGGGTTGGGCCGGGTTATTATTGGGTTTGGGTTGGGTTAATTTTAGGATCGGGCTAGGGTGAATAATCTGATGGGTTGGGGTTAATTGGGTTTAAATACTAGGTTAAAAAGTGGCTAGGATTTGAATAAATGTGGCTAATTGTTAAATACCCGTAAAATGGATAATTAATTAATTAAAATAGATAATAGTTGTATAAATGAAATTAAGTTAAAATAGGCAAAATTACAGTAATTAACCAATATTAAGTGTAAGAAATGCATAAGTTCCGAATTAAAATAATACAAAATGTCCAATTGGACCATAACTGCAAAATTGTTGTGATTGAAATTAAATAAGACCCAATTGACTAATTTGTGAAATAATTGGATTTTAATAGATAGAAAATGATTATAAATAACATACTGAGCTAGGAAATATTTTGAAATTATTTAGAGCATAATTTATGAATTATTTAGATATGAAATATTAAATAAATAGGGAGATAATTTAAATAAAAATATGGAAAAATAGGGAAGAATACTCATTATTGCAAAGAGTAATTTCGAGAGCTTATATGCAAGTTCTGAAAATAATTTGAGAAAAAATTGGGTATCAACAATTATCCTTTACATTTTCTCTCTACAATGTTATTATTACTTATCCTGATGAACCTACGGCTGTGACATATAATGAGATAACACAACATAAGGATAGTGATTCGGAGGATCTAGAAGAGGATATTATATCTAAGGAAATTGTTAGAGAAGTGGAAAATTTTGAAAACAAGCCTAAGTCCAATTTGGATGAGACTGAAATAGTTAATATGGGAGACTCGAAAACAGTCAAGGAAACTCGTATAAACATCCACCTATCCCTATCGGAGAAAGAAGAATACATCCGGTTCTTGAAGGAGTATGGGGATATTTTTGCATGGTCCTATGATGATATGACCGGTTTGAGCACGTCCATAATGGCTCATAAACTTCCTACCAACCTTATGTGTCCGCCTGTAAAGCAGAAGCTCAGAAATGTCAAGCTAGATATGAGTCTGAAAATAAAAGTGGAAGCCACCAAGCAGATCAAAGCTAAGGTTCTCAGAGTGGTTGAGTATCCAACCTGGTTGGCTAACATTGTGCCAGTTACGAAGAAGGATGGGAAAGTCAGAGTGTGTGTCGACTATCTCGATTTAAATAGAGGAAGTCCCAAAGATGATTTCCCATTGCCCAATATACATATACTGATCGAAAACTGTGCCAAGCATGAACTCCAGTCTTTTGTGGATTGCTTCGCGGGATATCATCAGATCTGGATGGATGAAGATGGTGCCGAAAAGACAACCTTTATCACACCATGAAGGGTGTATTGCTACAAGATGATGTCGTTTGGCCTGAAGAATGCTGGAGCCACTTATATGAGGGCCATGACAACCATTTTCCATGACATGATACATAAGGAGATAGAGGTGTGCGTAGACGAGATCATCATCAAATCTAAAAAGGGTACATATCACATTGCAGATTTGAGGAAATTCATTGATCGACTTCGAAGGTACAATCTGAAACTAAATCCCGCAAAATGTGCCTTTGGAGTCCCTACTGGAAAGTTTTTAGGGTTCATCGTCATCTGCCGAGGAATTGAGCTAGACCCGTCAAAGGTCAAGGCTATTCAAGACTTTCCTCCTCTAAAGAATAAGAAAGATGTGATGAGTTTCTTAGGGCGCCTCAATTACATTAGCCTTTTCATAGCACAATCAACTGTGGTCTGTGAACCAATTTTCAAATTGTTGAAGAAAGACGTTGCAACAAATTGGACTGAAGAATGTCAGAAAGCTTTTGACAGGATCAAGGAATATTTGTCCATGCCACCAGTCCTGGTCCCACTGGAACCTGGGAGACCTATGCTACTCTATTTATCTGTACTAGATGGGGCTTTCAGTTGTGTCTTGGGATAACACGATGAGACAGGAAGAAAGGAGCATGCCATATACTATCTAAGTAAGAAGTTCACACCCTACGAAGCACAATAGTCTTTGCTGGAATGCACCTATTGCGCTCTGACAAGGATAGCTCAAAAGTTGAGGCACTACTTCTGCGCCTACACCACATATCTCATATCAAGGATGGATCTGTTAAAATACATCTTCCAGAAACCCATGCCTACAGGGAAGTTGGCAAAATGGCAGATACTGCTCAGTGAATTCGACATCATCTATGTAACTTAGAAAGCAGTCAAGGGGCAAGTGTTGGCGGATCATCTAGCAGAAAATCCTGTAGGTGGAGAATACGAACCACTGAAAAAGTATTTTCCTGATGAAGAGGTATCATTCGTAGGAGAAGATATCACCGAAACCTACGATGGTTGCAGAATGTTCATCGATGGGGATGCAAATTTCAAAGGAGTGGGTATTAGAGAAGTTTTAGTATCATAGACAAGTCAACACTATCTAGTATCCGCAAAGCTCAGGTTTCGATGTACCAACAATATGGCAGAATAGGAGGCTTGCATCTTGGGACTCAAGTTGGCCATTGGCATGAACGTTTAGGAATTGTTGGTAATTGGTGATTTAGACCTTTTGGCACATCATGTTCTAGGAGAATGGGCTACAAAGAATACCAAAATAGTGCCGTATTTGTACTATGTACAAAAATTGATGAAGAGATTCACAAAGATAGAGTTCAAACATGTTTCGAGAATCCAGAATGAGTTCGCAGATGCATTGGCTACTCTATCTTCCATGATACAACACCCATACAAGAATTTAATCGATCCTATCCCAATAGGGATTCATAATCATCCAGCTTATTGTGCTCATGTTGAAGAAGAAACTGATGGAAATCCATGGTTTCATGACATCAAAGAATATTTGGCAAAAGGAGAGTACCCGGAGCACGCAAATCATACTCAGAAACGCACACTCTGAAGATTATCCAACCACTTCTTCCAAATAAGAGGAATTATGTATAGAAGGACTCCAGATCTAGGGTTATTACGGTGTGTCGACGCCAAGGAAGCATCCAAATTGCTCGAAGATATACATGCAGGAACTTGCGGACCACACATGAATAACTTTGTCTTAGCTAAGAAGATATTAAGAGCAGGATATTTTTGGATGACTATGGAAACAGACTGCATCAAGTATGTCCAAAAGTGTCATCAATGCCAAGTAAATGGCGATATGATACGAGTGCCACCCAATGAACTCAATGCAAAAAGTGAACCTTGGCCTTTCTCCGCTTGGGGGATGGATGTCATTGGCCCAATTGATCCCGCCGCTTCAAATGGGCGCATGTTCATCCTAGTAGCCATAGATTATTTCACAAAATAGGCTGCAGCCGCATCTTACAAGGCTATAACTAAGAAGGTCGTCGCAGATTTTGTTAGGGATCGTATTGTTTGTCGATTCGGGGTGCCGGAATCAATCATCACCGCCAACCTTAACAGTAACTAAATGAGATCCATGTGTGAAACCTTCAAGATCAAGCACAAGAATTCCACAGCATACATGACACAAATGAATGGAGTTGTGGAAGCCGCCAACAAGAACATCAAGAAGATATTAAGGAAGATGGTAGATAATCACTAACAATGGCACGAGAAATTACCATTTTCTTTACTGGGATATCGCACCATGGTTCGCACATCAACCGGAGCAACTCCTTATTTACTGGTCTACGGTATTGAGTTCGTCATTCCTGCCGAAGTAGAAATCCTTTCTTCGAGAATCATACAAGAGGCAGAACTCAGTGATGCAGAATGGATACGAAGTCGCTATGAACAACTGGCTCTCATTTCCGGGAAAAGAATAAATGTGGTATGTCACAGTCAAATTTATCAGAATAGAATGTCCAGAGCTTTCAACAAAAAGGCCAGGCCTAGAAAATTCACACCGGGGCAGTTGGTGCTAAAGTGGATCTTCCCGCATCAAGATGAAGCCAAAGGGAATTTTTCACCCAATTGGCAAGGGCCCTACATGGTTCACAAAGTATTAACAGGAGGAGCGCTCATACTTGCAGAAATGGACGGAGAAATTTGGCCAAAACCTATCAACTCAGACGTAGTCAAAAGATATTATGTTCAGATTGTTTACAGTTCTTCATCTGATGTAACTGAACTACACTTGACCTGATTCTCGTTTAAGAGGGGATACATAGGCAACCCTGTGGGTTCGATCACATCTCAATAAAATCTTCATTTTTTCCATGGTCAGAAACTGGGGCAGAATTTTGAGGTCCGGCCAACTTCGTCATATGCAGAGCAGTCAAAAAATTGCTTTTAAACTGGGGCAGAATTTTGAGGACCCTCAAAATTCTAAAGCAAAGAAGTCGCAATGTCTCTAAAATATGTCACAGTCATTAGTTCATCTAACTTACTTGATATTGCAGATTACTATATTTCAAATAACTACATTCATCAAATGCACACATATTTTCTCGAAAACTTTATTTTTATAAACAGCCAAATGCTGCCCAGGGTAACTCAAAACAAGATCTCAAGGCAGGAGCAAAGGAAAACGAGAAGGCGAAAGCACAGACCAACCTCCCCCAAAAAATTAACAATTTTTCTTTGGATGCAGGCACAGTAAGATAATAATATTTGTAGACACATATGGTAACTACCTTCAAGATAACAAATTATCCATCCCAAGCATCTCCAGCTAAGAAATACTCTACTTTCTCACTATCACACATCGTTTTCTTGCATGAGACTAAACACTTCCTCTGTCATTGCATAAGGCTAAGCACCACCTTTCTTCTCATGAGACTAAACATATTCTCCTATTTGCATCAGGATAAGTTGTCACGAACCAATTTCCCCTCCGTTGGGTATCGTGATGGCACCTAGTCTTAGGGACTAGGTAATTTTATGAATAACAACAACAACAATTAAAGAAAAACTAATAGTTTCGATATGGAAACCTTTACAAAATTTTACAATTTCCCAAAACCGGTAGTACAAGTCATAAGCTCTACAGAGTTTGCTACAACTTCTAGATACAACTGTTTAGAAATAAGTAAAAACAATGTAATAACAAAATATGACGGTGACTCCGAAACTCGCAAACGCTGTAGCAGGTTTACCTTGAGTCTCCACAACAGCAACCGCGCTGCTAGATATTGATCGACTAGCTACGCAAAAACCTGGAATCTGCACAAAAAATATGCAGAAGTGTAGTATGATCACACTACAACGATGCCCAGTAAGTATCAAGACTAACCTCGGTGAAGTAGTGGCGAGGACTAGTCCAAACACCCACTGGTCTAATAACTAAACAAGTAAGTATATGGCGATGGAATATGACATCTACATAAAGACTACACAATATGGCTAACAACCCAGTGAAAATTCAATAAGGAAAGGAATAACATGTATCAACGGAAAAGCCGTACAAAAAATCACACGAAATGTAAATGGAACACAACCTAAATCCGAATACAACCATAAAACAAAGACAAGTAATAACTCAGCAATTTCAACTACCTTCACATAAAGTTCTTAGTCATCTCCACGAGGTACCGAACCTCGGAAAAATCATAACTCACGGGTCCCTCTATCCGAACCCTAACATCGGCATCTTGTGCCCTCATTTCAGCTAGTAACTACATGGACGACTCACGTGCCAATTGGAATCATTCCCACATATAAAGAAAGTACAACAAGGGTATCTACACTCAACAATAACAAGGAAACCCTTAATCCGACAATAATGCTAATGACGTGTATGCTCGTGCTGGTGTCCTAACATAATTCAACGACCAGTAAGTATAAAGAAAGGAAAGGGGCAACACGTATAAATATTTTCTCACAATTTCCACAAGAATAAGCTCAGACAGTGAGTGTGCCATTACCCAATATCAACAACAAAGAATTCCCCTAGGCCAACGCAAGTATCACAAACAATCCCTCACACAACCCACCTTGTCTCACTACGTGTGCAGTAGTAAAGAAAATTCCCGCCTTGTCTCGCCACACGCGCATAATCATGTTCCCACCTTGTCTCGCCACATGCGCAACCCACATATACATATCCTGCCTTATAACGCCGCATGTGCAATATCAATAGTATTCATGGCACGACAGGAACCTCGTGCAAATCCCCATTTCAACAACCGCACGACAGAAACCTCGTGCATCACCACAACAAATACAACAACAACAACAACAACAACAACAACAATACCAGGTACGATAAATAAATCAACTCAAGAACCTTTGATCACAAGAAAAAGGGAGGCTAGTTCAGCAGAAATAAGCACAATAAAGCAAAAACTAGGCATAGTAAGAACAACTCAACAGGGAGGAAAATAGCATGTAACAGTCATACCCAACTGCACGGTTCAACAACAAGAGACTAACACGAATCCGATAACTCTATGTAAGGGCATGTCAACTAAGGTATAGGATATCTAAACTTCTTTTAAGTTGGGCAGTTACGAGGATATTCCACAATTTCACTTAAGGACAAGCAACGGGAAAATAACCATAACCTCCAGTAAGACCAAACAATTATAGGATGAGATGATGATAATTACAAATAGCGATAAGCAGTTATGAAGACATAGCATGATAGTAAAAGCGATAAAATCTTCAGTTAAGTCAATTAGGAGTCAAACAAGCAATAGAGTGAATCCAAAATCAAGTAACTTCTAATATAAGCAGGTAGAGATGAAACTAGTAATTAGGAACTTTGTCATAACAAGAACAACTTCATACACCGTGAATATAAGGACCTACGAATCCCAAAAGGCCAACTTTCCACAAATAAGTCCGAGAACGAACTCATCACCTCACGTACACGGACTACAATCAACATAAAAGACTCAATCCTAAGGGGTAGTTCCCCCACACAAGGTTAGGCAAGGTACTTACCTCGAACCAAGCTCAAATCAATCTGAAACCACGCTCTTTCCACGAGTATCCAACTCCGAATGGCCCAAATCTAATTGAATCAATTACATAACATAAATATAACTACAAGTAACTACTTTAGCTAATGAATTTGAAGCTAAGGCAAGAAAATAAGAAAAATGCCCAAAATCACAAATTACGAACACCCATTCACTCACGAGTCTAACCATACCAAATTTACTCAAATCTGATACCGAATCTCGATCAAAACCTCAAAATTCGGCCTAAGAATTTTTCTCAATTCTTCCCCAATTTTCCACTCTAAATCACTAATTTAATGTTGAAATTAAAGACATAATCATGGGAATTAATCAAAACCAGGTAAGAATCACTTAGCCCAAACACCCACACAAGAATCTCTCTAAAAATCGCCTTCTACCGAGCTCCCAATTAAATTTTGTGATATGAACTCAAAACCCTCATTTTTGAACTTTAGATTCTGCGCACGTGTTCCTTCTTCGCGTTCGCGGGCCACCCATCGCATTCGCGATGAACAAAAACTCTCAAAAGTCATTTCCAAACTCTTCTCAGACAGTCTCTAGTATAATGGCCATAAATTTTGGTAAAAAACTCCGAATGACAAATGGTTTAATGTTTTGAAAACGAGACACCATGATCTAAAACTTCTCTATTTTGGTAATCTTCCAATTCCTTATATATTTTGCTATATAAGTTGCCAAAGTCAGCCCTGTGCAACATAAATTTCTTCTTCATCTTCTCGGACAGTCTGTAGTGTACCAGCCATAACATTTTGTACACAAATCAAAATGCTAAGTGGTTTACTTTTCTTATAACTAGACACAATGAGCTACAACCTTTGTTTTTGGATCATCTACAAACTCCTTATAGATTATGAGTTATGAGCCCCCAAATTCAGACCTGTGTAATAGAGATTTTCTTCTTCGCGAACACGAGGATCTCTTCGCGAACGGGAAGAACAAAGTCCTAGAATCCAAAACCTTCTTTCCGAATGCGAGAAGATCCTCGTGAACGCGAAGAACATTACCAGACACCAGCATCAGCTATTGCAAAATAGCCGGAAATGATCTGAAACCACTCCGAAACACACCCGAGGACCCCGGGGCCTTGTCCAATCACACAAACTAGTCCCATAACATAACACAGACCTGCTCGAGGCCTCAAATCACCTCAAAACACATCGAAATCATGAATCTCACTAAAATTCAAGCTTAATGAACTTTAGAACTTCAAACATTTATATTCGATGTCGAAACCTATCAAATTACGTCCGATTGACCTGAAATTTTGCACACAAGTCGCATTCAACATTACAGACCTACTCCAACTTCCGGAATCAAAATCGACCCTGATATCAAAAAGTTCATTTCCGGTCAAACTTCTCAAAAACCTTCAAATTTTTAACTTTCTCTAAATTTCCTTAAATTACTCTACGGACCTCCAAATCCAAATCCGGATGCATGCCTAAGTCCAAAATCACCATACGAAGCTGCTGATATCATCCAAACTTATTCCGAAGCCGTTTACACCAAAGTCAAATTCTGGTCAAATTCTCACCGCTTAAGCTTCCAAAAATAAAATCTTCCTTCTAATTCGACTCCGAATCATCCGGTAGCTGAATTCAACCATGCACACAAGTAGATATACATAATATGAAGTTGTTCAAGACCTTACACTGCTGAACAGAACTTAAATTCTCAAAATGACTGGTGGGGTCGTTACATTCTCCCCTTCTTAAAACAAACATTCGTCCTCGAACGTGCCAAGAATCGCCTGGAAGTCTCCGAATCACTCAATGCATACTTCCAACATACACCCGCGGATGATCCCGCGTCACCCCAATCTACACAAGCCTAATGACACCATCTCATCTGCAATTCAGCCTTCCTACCACCACCGATAAGCCTTATACCTCATACCTTAATTTCTCACCTTCTACTTATTTCCAAAAGACCCGATTCTAAATCCATATCAGGCATCAGCCTTAACCAGCTGCATCAACTCATGCCTACACCCATAAGGTACGACCACACAATATAACACACCACACATATGCCCATAATAACACTTCTGATCACAATAGCTGCCGAAATCATCCTAGCACTGGCAACTAGCTTCATATCTGGTAGACTCTGTTTCAAACCTCCATAACACTAACAATGATGCAAGAAGAACGAAGACCTCATAATTAGACACCCGAATAACCAAGGCACAAATAACACCACCGGGCACACACCCCGCAAGCTAAAACTCAAGAAGCACATAATGAAAACGTCTGAATATGAAAGGAGAAACACATAAGGAAACTATCAAACAAGATTACAGGAAAAACTCTCTAGCAGTACTAACCTACAAATCAATATAACAAGGAAAGAGTTAAATTATATGAACTAATCACACCCATCCTGATATAACTTCTATCGTGGTACACAACCCGGTTCGAACACATCAAATCTAATGAAATCACGAGGGTCTCGCCCTCAACTATAAATCACAGATCGAATATATATCATACCAATTGAAATCTCCCACGAATCAGCTCTATCAAAAAAATCACAACACTGGCTGAACTCTCACCCCGATAGAGTATCAAATCACAGCTCGAAACCAAGAATACTCGGGAAGTCACACACGACCTACCATGATGAACAACAATAACTCACTCCTAATCTCGCCATTCTCAATGATGGATAAGACAACGATAGACATGGGCTATCAGTCATAGAACCTCCCAACAAGGCAAACACGTAAATAGAGTGTACATCATGAAACTCACCCATCAATGAAACAACAAATAAGGGAACTCGTCCCGACAAGCAGAACCATAACGAAATACAAATGGTGCCCTTAGATAACAAATAAAAAAAATATATGTACGATAATATCTGGCACAACGACATCCATCCTACTATATGAAACACATCAACGGGTCGGGCCTCCCCCTCTTGGGTGCCCCTACTCGCCTGACTACCCCGCTGTGACATATCTACCCGGAGTCTGGGACATTCTCTCATCATGTGGATGATATCACCACACTCAAGGCAACCTCTCTGCTGACGTGGCTGTGGAAACTTTGCAATACGAGTACTCTGAGACCCACGAGCACCTGGAATACTATGCGAAGCCGGAAGTGCAAACTGAACTAGCTGACCCACAAAACCTCTACCATGTCGTACCCTGCCACCAAAATAAGGACTAGTAGATCTATCCGACCTACGAGGACTCCTAGCCTCTCTGTCCTCTCTCTCCAGGCCTTGCCTGTCCTCTCTCTCATAGCCACGCCTGCCATCTCTCTCATAGTCCCGTCTGTCATCTCTCTCACGATCCCACATGCCCTCAACTCTGCGAGAAATCCCTACCACCTTCTGAAATGAAACATCCGACTCTAACTCCCAAGCCATGCTGAACAGAATATCACGTACGAGCCCCTCAATGAATCTATGAACACGCTCTCTAACTGTATCGATGAAGGTAGGTGCATGTCTAGCCAAATCACTGAACCTGACGGCATACTCTAATACTGACATAGTGCCCTGGCGCAGTTGCTCAAACTCCACGCGCTTTGCATCTTGGAGGGACTGAGGTACAAACTCCCTTAAGAACATCTCTGAAAACTGACCCCATGTAGGGGAAGCTGACTCGGGCGGGCTACCCAACTCATATGCCCGCCACCACTGATAAGCTGCTCCCCTGAGCTGAAACGTGACAAAAGCAACCCCGCTCGTCTCCACAATACCCATAGTACAAAGAATGCGGTGACACTCCTCCAGAAAACCCTGGGCATCATTTGTCGCCAATCCACTGAAGTAAGAGGGTGGTACTTCTTGTACCTCTCAAGTCTAAGTTGTTCTTCCTCAGATGTTGTTGCCCTAACCACGGGCTGAACTGGGGCCACATGCTGTGCTGCCACGATACCTAGAACCTGACCAATATGACCTTGCTGCTCAGGAGTGTGGGCGGCGAGAGTCTGAGCTCCTCCCCCGGTGTGTGAAGTATCTGGTGCAACCAGAATAAACCCCGCCTGAGCAAATGTACCAAACATGCTCAGTAACTGTGCTAAAGTCTCCCGAAGTCCGCGGGTAACAACAGGTGTCTCCGGTACTTGCCCCCCAACTGGAACTACTGGCGGCTCCTCAACTACTACTCTAGTAGGTGCCCTAGCTGCGGCACGTGCTCCTCGTCGTCCTCTGCCCCTGCCCCTAGTGACATCTGCCCCAGGGGTAACGTCATCAGGAATCACATCTCGTGTCCTCACTATCTGTGAGAGAATGGAATGATAAATTTCAAACTTCACGATCAATGAACTTGCACGATAGGAATGAAGGAAGTGAAATTGTCCTAATAGTACTGTAGCCTCTCGAAGATAAGTACAGACCTCTCCGTACTGATCCGCATGACTCTACTAAACACGCATATGACTCGTAGCACCTATGAACCTAGAGCTCTGATACCAACTTGTCACGGCCCAATTTCCCCTCCGTTGGTTATCGTGATGGTACCTAGTCTTAGGGACTAGGTAAGACCAACCTTTTATGAATAACAACAACAATAAAAGAAAATCTAATAGTTTCGATATGGAAACCTTTGCAAAATTTACAATTTCCCAAAATCGGTAGTACAAGTCAGAGTTTTCTACAACTTCCAGATACAATAGTTTATAAATAAGTAAAAACAGTGTAAGAGCAAAATATGATGGTAACTCCGAAACCTGCGAATGCTGTAGCGGTTTTACCTTGAGTCTCCACAACAGCAACCGTGCTGCTAGCTATCGATCGACCAGCTACGCAAAAACCTGGGATCTGCACAAAACAATGTGCAGAAGTGTAGTATGATCACACCACAGCGGTGCCCAGTAAGTATCAAGATTAACCTCGGTGAAGTAGTGGCGAGGACTAGTCCATACACCCACCAGTCTAATAACTAAACAAGTAAAGTATAGGGCGACGGAATATGACATCAACATAAATACTACTCAATATGGCTAACAACCTAGTAAAAATTCAACAAGGAAAAGAAATAACATGTATCAACGGAAAAGACGTAAAGAAAATCACGCGAAGCGTAAAAGGAACACAACCTAAATCCGAATACAACCATACAAGAAAGAAAAGTAATAACTCAGCAATTTCAACTACCTTCACATCAAGTTCTTAGTCATCTCCACGAGGTACCGAACCTCGGACAAATCACAACTCACGTGTCCCAGTATCCGAACCCTAACATCGGTATCTTGTGCCCTTATTTCGGCTAATAAATACACGGACGACTCACGTGCCAATTGGAATCATTCCCACATATAAAATAAGTCAAACAAGGGTATCTACACTCAACAATAACAAGGAAACCCTTAATCCGACAATAATGCTTAATTACGTGTATGCTCGTGCAGGTGTCCTAACATAATTCAACGACCAGTAAGCATAAAGAAAGGAAAAGGGCAACACATATAAAAATTCTCACAATTTCCACAAGAATAAGCTCATAAAGTGAGTGTGCCATTACACAATATCAACAACAAAGAATGCCTCCAGGCCAACGCAAGTATCACAAACAATCCCTCACACATCCGACCTTGTCTCACCACGTGTGTAGTAGTAAAGTAAATGCCCGCCTTGTCTCACCACACGCGCATAATCATGTTCCCACCTTGTCTCGCCACATTCGCAACCCGCATATACATATCCCGCCTTATCACGCCGCATGTGCAATATCAATGGTAATCACGGCATGGCAAAAACCTCGTGCAAATACCCATTAACAACCGCACGGCAGAAACCTCTTGCATCACCACAACAAGTACAACAACAACAATAATACCAGGTACGATAAATACATCAACTCAAGAACCTTTGATCACAAGAAAAGCGAGGCTAGTTCACAAGAAATAAGCACAATAAAGAAAAAACTAGGCATAGTAAAAAAAACTCAACAGGGAGGAAAATAGCATGTAACAGTTGTACCCAATAGCACGTTCAACAACAAGAGACTAACACGAATCCGATAAATCTATGTAAAGGCATGTCAACTAAAGTATAGGATATCTAAACTTCTTTTAAGATTGGGCAGTTACGAGGATCGGTTCAAATTTCGAATAAACACAATCCGAAATCCGATCCTATTCGAAATACAAGATCCGAAATTGAATGGATCGGTTCGGATTTCGGATATCCGATCAAAATTAACAACCCTACTAAGGTGTAGTTTCCCCTCACAAGGTTAAGCAAGATACTTACCTCGAACCAAGCTCAAATCAATCCGAAACCACGCTCTTGCCATGAGTATCCAACTCAAAATGGCCCAAATCTAATCAAATCAATTACATAACATAAATATAACTACAAGTAACTACTTTAGCTAATGAATTTGAAGCTAAGGCAAGAAAATAGGAAAAACGACCAAAATTCCTCCTCAGGCCCATATTTCGGAATCGGGTAAAAATTACAAATTACGAACACCCATTCGCTCACGAGTCTAACCATACCAAATTTACTCAAATCCGATACCAAAATTTCGATCAAAACCCCAAAAATTGGCCTAAGATTTTTTCTCAAATTTTTCCCAATTTTACACTCTAAATTACTAATTTAATGTTGAAATTAAAGACATAATCATGGGAATTAACCGAAACCAGGTAATAATCACTTACCCCAAACACCCACGCAAGAATCTATTCTAAAATTGCCTTCTACCGAGCTCCCAATTAAAATTTGTGATATGAACTCAAAACCCTCGTTTTTGAACTTTAAATTCTACCCAGGTGTTCTTTCTTCTTGTTCGCGGGCCACCCATCGCGTTCGCGATGAACAAAAACTCTCAAAAGCCATTTTCAAACTCTTATCAGATAGCCTCTAGTATAATGGCCATAACATTTGGTACAAAACTCCAAATGACAAATGGTTTAATGTTTTGAAAACTAGACACCATGAGATACAACTTTTGTGTTTGGGTAATCTTCCAATTCCTTATATATGTTTCTATATAAGCTACCAAAGTCAGCCCTGTGCAACACAAATTTCTTATTCATCTTCCCAGACAGTATGAGTGTACCAGCCATAACGTTTTGTACAAAAATCCAAATGCTGATTCTGAAAACTATACACAATGATCTACAACTTTGTTTTTGGATCATCTACAAATTCCTTATAGATTGTGAGTTATGAGCCCCCAAATTCAGACCTGTGTAATAGAGATTTTCTTCTTCGCGAACGCGAAGAACAAAGTCCCTGAAGCCAAAACCTTCTTCGCGAATGCGAAGAACAACACCAGACACCATCATCAATTATTGAAAAATAGCCCGAAATAATTCGAAACCACCCCGAAACACACCCGAGGCCCCCGGGGCCGTGTCCACTCACACAAACTAGTCCCATAACATAACACAGACCTGCTCGAGGCCTCAAATCACCTCAAACGACATCTAAATCATTAATCACACCCCAATTCAAACTTAATGAACTTTAGAACTTCAAACTTCTACATTCGATATCGAAACCTATCAAATCACGTCTGATTGACCTCAATTTTGCACACAAGTCGCATCCGAGATTATAGACCAACTCCAACTTCAGGAATCAGAATCCGACCCCGATATCAAAAAGTTCACTTCTAGTCAAACTTGTCAAAAACCTTTAAATTTCTAACTTTCGCCAAATTGCATCATATTACTCTACGGATCTCTGCCTAAGTCCAAAATCACCATGAAAAGATGCTGACATCATCCAAAACTTAATCCAGATCCGTTTACACCAAAGTCAAATTCCAGCCAAATTCTCACCGCTTAAGCTTCCAAAAATAAAATCTTTCTTCCAATTCGACTCCGAATCATCTGGTAGCTGAATTCAACCATGCACGCAAGTTGATATACATTATATGAAGTTGTTCAAGACCTTACACCGCTGAACGAAACTTAAATTCTCTAAATGACTGGTCGGGTCGTTACATAAGCACTGCCTCCTTAACTGCATAAGGCTAAGCGTTGCCTTTCTTTGAATGAGACTAAGCATTAGCTCTTATTTTCACAAAGCTAATCAGTGTCTTTCTTTGCATGAGACTGAGCATTGTCTCCTATCTACACAAGGCTAAGCATTTCCTTTCTTTGCATGAGACTGGGCATTGTCTCCTATCTTTACAAGGCTAAGCACTTCCTTTCTTTGCATGAGACTAAGCATTGTCTCCTATTTGCATGAGGCTAGTAATTTCCTCCCCAATTGCATAAGGCTAAGCACTACCTTTACTTGAATCAAGACTAAGCACTGTCTCCTCTTCTTGCATGAGGCTAAGCATTGCCTCCCTAATTGCATAAGGCTAAGCAATGATTTTTCCTTGCATCAAGACTAAGCACTGTCTCCTCTTCTTGCATGAGGCTAAGAATTGCCTCCCTAATTGCATAAGGCTAAGCGGTGCTTTTTCCTTGTATCGATACTAAACATCATCTCCTCTTCTTGCATGAGGCTAAGCATTGCCTCCTCAATTGCTTAAGGCTAAGCATTACTTTGTTCTTGCATAAAACCAAATGTTATCTCCATTATGCTATCTAAAACCCAACACTATCTTCTATTCGCCTACGGCTAAGCATTGCCTAAGCTCTGTCTTGTTTTACTTCGCATACGACCGAGCATCATATCTTTACATCTCATGGGCTGAAACATCGCCATTTTGTCCAAAGGCATCATATCCCGAAGGCATCATCCTCATAGACGGAAGACATCATTCCATGGACTGAGCATCTATCAATATTGAACATCATTATTCAAAGGCGTCATGGTTCAGAGGCACCATTTTCATGGCTCGAGGACATCATTTCATGGCCTGCGAATCCCTTATCACATGATTCATGGCCCAGACGTCATGGTCTAAGGACATCATCCTCACCATCCAAAGACAACTTTCATGGTCCAAAGGGAATTTTCATCATGTTTAAATTCTCGCCATAATCTATATACTTGCATGCATCATGTTTTAGGTTTGGCAGGTAACCCAGGAAGTAACCGTTCTCTCAACAGGAGCAATCTTCGCTCCGATTTTTGTTCACATCCTGCAATTAATTAAAACGTAACCAATCACCATCAGTTACCCACGTTTACTCGATAAACGTTCATGTATTCATTTTGAGATACATCCATAATGTTTCAGATTCACATTCAGGACTTCGCGTAAATTCATCGGATATTATCCTACCCAAAAAGAACCCTTTTCAAAACATACGACCATTCTTATAAAAACTCCATCGGTCTCGTTCACCGTTGGATCCAGAACTACACACATCCTGATTTGCGTAACACCAGGAATATGTAGGAAACTCAGGAACAAAGGTTCGACCCTCATTTTTTCAAATCACACCATCCATCACTCAATTCAGCCAAAATTGGTCATCATTTTCTTTACTTGACAACTCTTTCATGATCCCTGCGTAAAGAGGGGCAGTTGTTGATACCCTAATTTTGCCCTCATATTTTTTTAGATATACATTTCCTTCCAAATAGCATTTTTGCATCATTATTTAGTTTACAAGCATTTTCTATAATTTTCATGATTTTTAGAGCTTTAAATTAATTTTCTTGTATTTAAAGTTATATAAGTATTTACTAATTATCCCTTTAAATTATTTTGTGAAAACTTAGTTACCTAAAATTATTATTTTGCACCTATAATAAATGTTCAATTTTTTTTTTTAATTTCATATAATTACATTAGCATTTTAAAGCTATTTATCTAATATTGTAATAATGGCATATATTCATACACAATTTCATATATTCATACACAATTGCTCTTTATTTTATATTATTTGTGTCAAAATAACATCTTTATATTTTTATAATACTAAATCATTATTCTTAATCATTTTAGTGCGTAAAAAATATTTTTTACTCATTTACTAATTATTTTATAAATTATTTTGCTAAATTATATATGTTTAAAGGCTGGCCCAATTTTTAAATCAATTTTTGGAGCCCAGAACCACAACCCAAAGCCAAACGACTCCTTTAAAAACCCGGTCGGTACTCATTTTAATCGACCCACTCCGTTCATTTTAAATCCCAGCCGTTGATCTTTCAAGATCAACAATCCTCATTCTCCCCCCCCCCCCCCCCACTTTTAATTACTTCCCTACCTAAACCTTAGAGACCCATTTCTTCTCTCCATAGCCGCCTCATTATTCTCTCATCTCTCCACCCGCCTCTGGTAAACCCTAGCCACCATATCCCCAATCTTCTCCGATTCCACCCCAAACATGAATCGATCCATGATTTACTTACCTATTTTGTGATACTCTGCTATTATACGTGTGTCTATGGTGTTACTTAGTTCTTGCCCTATTTTTGTCAAGAACTACTTCTCAAGAACGAGACCGATTTACCTTGATTTTGTGAAGATCTGGACGATCTTTCATCTATATACACGCTACAATGAATGATTTTTGCATTATTGGTTCGATTCAAGGCCGTTGGACCCAACTAGGGTTTGAGATTTTCCCTTTTCCCTTATTGATTTTCGATTGCATGTGATATTCTTTTCTTTCTTGTGTTTGACTGATGAATTTTCCTTATCTGTTCGTTTAAATCTGCTACTATATAAACCCCTGCTATAAATCCCCTTGAACAGACTTTGAAACTCCTAATCACTGCTACTGTTCTCACTATTCTCCTCATTCACTCACTCACTCTATTACACTCGAATACTCTCTATTCTGGGCCGGCTGAAAGCTAAGGCCATTAAACGACCTCCTCCGGTGCAAGCACTGATCAGAGCCCAATCTCGAGGCTCTTGTGAACTCTGAAGCATTAGAGACCTGGGCTTTGTGCTATTACGCTCTTTATTACTCTTTTAATTTTGCTACTGGTTAGTGCTTTTAACCCTTGCAATGTTAAATTTCTTTTCTTCTTTCTGCATACCTATATGTGTTTGAATTATATGAGCATGATCTAATTGTGAATCCATAATATCGCACTACTATGATAGCACTCAATACTCTTTTGTCATTCTATGATAGTTGAAGGCATGAGATAGTTTACTGCTTTGTCCTTAGCTTGTGTTAGGCTAATATGTATTCTTCACTACGGTTTGCACTTCTATGTCGATCTTTGTTTTATGGAATGAGTTCTTTACCATCTGGTATCTGAATATGTTCAGGTTTGAACTTCAAGGCAAGCCCATTTTGATATGAATCTGACTATTGTGACTATATGTTTTTAGTTATAAAATTTCTTCATATTTTGTTTTGAGTACTACCACAACTCTATGGAAACCACCCCCACTTTGAATGAATCCTTTAGTGCTAAGTCTTGTGTTTGCTTGACTGCTCTTTGTGTACTAGTCCCAACTATATGAAATACTTTTTTGATGTTTGCTCTAAACATGTTCCCCTGCTGTTGTGTCACTCAACATGAGCCACATACCCATTGGTGATTGACTGAGATCTTAACAGTTACTTTAACTTGTTTTCCATGCCCCGTTTGAACCATTTTGTTTTATGGCATAACTTAGACCTTCTTAGTTAATTAGTTTATTGTGTAAATCCCGGAATATCTACATGTGCTATTTGGTATGAACTTGGTATCTTGCACTGCTTTGAATCTCTGCAATGTTTGTCCTGCATGTACAATATGTTTCTATCTGTATTACGACCATTTGTTATCGACTATGGTCTTGCTTCTATGCTAATGTGTTTACCAGTACGCCTTTGGTTCATTTGATACCCTGTCCTTTCAGTGATTGTCACAATGTTTATCCCCCATCATGTCTAGATATTGATTAACATGGCACTAGGATGTGTACTTATCTTAATTTGAACCTTTAGGTCTCAACTGGTTTAGTGTCAGGCATCTGTACATGATAATCTATGTATATCCTGCAAACATGTTTCCTCCCCCAATTCTTTCAATATGAGGTTGTCTGTGTGGTACTTTGCTATGTGTGGAAATCCTACTGAACCTACTGGCCTGCTTGATTAGTTGCTCTGTATGCTAAACCTGGTGTATCACTAAATTTCTATCCTTCCATCACTATCCACTCTCCTTACCTGCTACTCATGCTATTCTGAATTCTCATTCTTAGCCGGATAAAAGCCAAGGCTATCTAGGTTCTATTGTTGGCCTCCCTAGTGTGAGCACTGCTCGGGGTCCAGTTAAGGCCCTTGTGAACTCTGACACACTAGGGCTTGGTCCTTAGTCACTCCCTCAACCTCCAAAACTGTTCCTATTGTTCCCCTTCCCTTTTCATGTACTTTGTATCTAAATTTGGTTGTTTCAAGTGGTGCAACACTGGGTGCTGTGATTAAGTAAATTGGTTTGGACTCTTCTATGGAACCTTGGGTCGTGTATTGAACACGACTCTTTGTTGAAGACCTGGATACAATGTGTAAGAGATATTGAAGGCCCATGCAATGCTAGGTATTTATTTATATTTGGGCCTACTGTGGTCTTGCTCAATGCTATGTAACATTGTTACTTTACTCATTACTCATCATGTATTAATCTTTGTATAAACAATTGGGGTGTTAGTAAAAGGGAATGGGATAGATTTTAATATTTACATACAACGGGTAGATAACATGCCTATAGGGCTTAATGATGTGTTTGCTATATGTGTCGTTCACTCTCAAGGTACACTGTAGAAATCATGCCATTAGGAGAAGCAGACACTCACACTACTTGTCTACTAGCAAAGCATGAGCTCAAATGCTTCAATTATCCTTGTTGCTACATGTTATTAGAAAACCTGCATGTTTTAATTCAAAGTGACATAGAGATCATGTCTATAGGGTTTAAGGTACTTAATTCTCAACAGCCTAACATGAAAACCTGATTCGCGTGCATTTGTTGTTTAAGTGTGGAGGCTAACTTGAGCCCTTAACTGCCCATATTTGAAGTCCAATAAGTGTTTTGTATGTCGCCTTGTTTTGACATTTCTAAGCAGCCTAAGTGAGGTTTAGAACCCCCCAAAAATAGAGATCCGATACCTCCTGGACCATAGGTATGGGACGAGTAGTGCACGCATAGGGTACGACTTATAATTGAATTAGAACGTTTTTAGGTAACAACTTTAACATAGTAATCGGGTAGCTGGAGTTGATAGTCTGTGCCCGCTGAATAATATGAGTAACACCCCATCTCGAGGGAGTTACGAAATATTATTTACGTTGCACGGGGTGATCCTTTAGGCTAAAAAACTTAGCCCCCCCCCCCACACCTTTGCCTTAAAATCAATTATTTTGTTTATTTGCCCAATTTTGTCTTTTCTCTTCGTTTGGACTAATTCATATAATTTGAGTTTGGCCGGGACCCACAATTGTGGACCTCGAGGAGTTCCTAACACCTTTTTCTTGAGGTAATTTGAGCCCTTACCCGATCTTTGGTGACGCAAACTGGTTAAACCAATGTTACTTGCAAATAGGTGCCCTAACGCNTGCCCCCCCCCCCCCCCCCCAATCTTATTTCTCTTTTGTTTGAATCAAGTAGTTGTAATCATCTATTGAAATCTTTTATAATAAAATTCTCAAACTTTGTGCTCTCTCTCTCTCTCTTTGTTTATCTGGCTAATCCATATAATTCAAGTTCGCTCGGGACCCACAGTTGTGGACCTCTAAGAGTGCCTAACATCTTCTCTTCGAGGTAATTTTGAGCCCTTACCCGATCTTTGGTGATGGAAACCAGTAAAAACCAGAGTCATTTTCAAAATAGGTGCCCTAACGCACCTTAAAAAATTGTTAGGTGGCGACTCTCCTCCGTTAATACCTCCTTAAAAGATTTGTCTCATTTAGAAACCCGATTTCTCGAGAAAAAAGGGCGCAGCAATTATCTATAACCTGCTCACTTACTCTAACACAAAGGTCAAACATTACCTTTCCTTCGTGAGTCCACCGTCAACATACAAACATAGAGAGTAATTCCACACATAATAGACATTAAGAACAATTAGGAACTCAGGATAGAAAGAATTCACTCACTCTTAGAAATAACATTCATATGCCACTAAAGATGTACCATAGGCTTGCCCGTAGTGTACTACTCTACTAATTGAGTTCATTTAGTCTAGGATCAAGTAGGACTTTAAATGGTTGTAATGTAGGCTGCAGGACGGGTAGGATACATGTGGATATAAAAGTGACTACACCTCCCTAAGCACTTTCAATACATATACTTAACCATTCACCCAACACTTATGTCAAATCATACTCCACCCTCACATCAAATTATATTGAGTCCCTATTTCTAAGCACAGTTACATCAAGAGTCACCACTATCAAAGAATATTTTGCACAACAATACAATTTTTTATTTATTTCAAGTGGCTCTTACTTTTTCAAACTAGTGCGCCTGTCTCCTTATTTCATTAGTTCCACTCAAAATCCAAACCAACCATCCCACACTTCAAATTTTACAAAGTTCATAACAATTTCAAGTGCTCCTAGGAGGTAACATGTTCAAATAGATGGTCAATTCGAACAACTAGGTAAGGCTTGTAATGTGGTTTCCACAGAAACAAGATTACAAGCTCAAATGGGTTAACTAAGATACATAATAATTAGGTGGATAAGGCATATAACTGGCTCAACAAAGAAATGCCTATATCACTTCCAAGACTGAATAAAACTACTATTTCGCTTTGCAAACACACAGGGCAAGTTCTAGACATCAACTGTAATGCAATGAATAATACAAGACCTCACATACACATGGCACATAACTCACTCATGATTGGATTATCAGGTCACTTTAGTCAAAGCAGTTAAGCACAGTTGAGATCATACGCTTTAAGGTACTTATATGAGAGTCAAAAACTGAGCCTAAGTGTCACAACTAAAGCACTCACTATTCTCGAGGCATAATAGAGTAAGGAGATATTGCCTTCCATTCAAATCAGAGCTCAAGGTACCTACTCCTAACGAAAAAAATAAAACTAACTACGCCGGGTTCAATCAAAACCCTTGGAAAAGAACCGAGATACAAAGAAAAACCAAGGGGGAATTAATACACTACCTAACAAGAAAAAATCTTTTTGTCTTTTTCTTTCGACTTTAATCCCTCAAAAAACCCATCGAATGATATCCATCGTCGGGAAAAATCAAATTTCTTAAACATTTATGTATTTTTTTTCAATTATCTCTAACTACTAACAAAAACAAACTACAACTACCAAAAGGGAAACTCATATACATATACATAATACACACACATATCCCCCACCCCATACTTTAAATAGTGGCATGTCTCGTGATACATAAAGAAATATGCAAAGGTGAAGAAAACTCCCCTGATTATGTTAGTCCGTGTTGGAGACAGTGCCAGGGTCCAGATGACAAGCCCGGCCAAGTTCACGCAGCCATGCCATAAACCTCGTCTAAGATTTGGCACTCTGTGTAGCAAGGGCATCCACTCGAGCTCCCAAGTCAATAACTGAGGTACGCATCCCCGTCATCTCATGTTCTAGAGTGCTCATTCTTGTTTCCCATCCGCCACTTGAAGTTTCTCCACCTGATCATGCGGTGGAGAAGTAGTGACATCCTCACCTTGAACCTCATTGACCTCGTCGGGTGCATCCGATTCCTCACTATCTACTTCAGCAGGCCCAACATGTTCCTTCCCAGTTACAACTTTATCGGCCCAAAATTTCTATTCACGCTTAACTTTGCCATCCCTGTCCCTGTTCTTGGTACCCATGCCTCACGGCGTAACCGACTAACCAATGATGGGAAAAAGGACCCATGACTCTGCACAAGGAAACGAATGAACATCTCGTCCTGAAGGATCTGAGCCATATCAAAACCGTGGCCATTGACAAAGCACCAAATCAGAGCCGCCCGAGGGACATTCACTTTAGTGGTGTTTTCGGAAGGCAGCAGGCGATTATTAATAATATAAAGCCAACACTTCCCTTCAAAAGTAAGAAAATTCAAGTGAAATTCGCACCCCTCCTTTATCTACACTACCTCTTTTCCAGGTACACAAATGGTTCTAAAGAACAAGTGCCATAGGTATAGTGCTCTGCTGTGCGTGGCGTAGTTGCCGCGCCCCTTTTTTCCTCTTTTCAACAAAGTCAGGGTGTCGACATTCTTTCGGACAACTCATTTCCTTTTGGGAAAGGGGTATATAAATTGAAGAGTCGCCACCTAACGGATTTAAGGTGCGTTAGGGCACCTAATGCAAGTAACTCATATAAACTGATTTGTGTTACCAGAGATTGGGTAAGGGCTTGAAATTACCCTCGAGGTCCACAATAGTGGATCCCGGCCAAACTCATTTTGTGAATTATTCATTAAGCAAATAAAGCGGTTAAGAACATATGGATTATTAAAAGCAAGAATAAGAGAGGTCCTAGGTTTATTAGCCTATAGGATCACATCTATGCAATACCCGTTTAAACCTTCCTCAATTAGTGGGGTTACATGTGGTATTAGCTCACAAGTCATCATATCCTTTTACTACCCAATTACCCTCCCCTTAGTGGTTATATAAGCGATTCTAATTAAGCGTACTCTATGTGTGCATTACCCGTCCCTTACTTATGGCCTTGTAGGTGTTTAGGACCTCTAATTAAGGCAGTTCTAGACTCTCCTAAGGTGCTTAAAAGGAGAAAATCTAAGTGTCAATTAAAACAAGTAGGACATTCACATAAAATAACAATAAAGGGGGATCATATTTACCTCCTCAAATAAGCAAGTGATGTGCACGTGTCAAACAGCAGGATTTTCAGACATTTCAAAGTCCTAAAGCAGGATATCTAAGTGAGCATGAAAACAGACTATGTGCAATATTTTATTAAAGCGAGGCAATAGAGACCTAATCAGTTTGCCTACTGATTTTAGGGCTTGCTGAATCTGGGCAATTCACAAATAATTAAACAAAGCATTATTTTACATTTTTAATTATCCTACATGCTTGCCTAGGTGTGGATCTGAGATACCTTATGAGCATGATACCTAATTTGTAATCAGAGTTCTAATAATCGATTTAAAACAAGCAGTTTGAGTTCCTTATGTCCTATAAGCATGATGTCTAGGCGTTGAACATTACAGAACTGGTTTTATACACATTTATCTCTATAACATGATATCTAGGTGTTGTGACTGCTTTTAAACTTACTCTTGTAGACATGGGAGTTACTGATTTTATATGATGTAGGCGTGGTATTAAAGCGAATGCAATAGAAGTCCTAAAGCATGATTTCTAATGCACATAAGAGAATGAACGCATTTATTAGGCATGATTAATAGCAGCTGAGTGACAGAATTTCTAGGTGGGCATGATTATGCAGAAGATTAGAGAGCGGAATTTTTAGACATAACGCGCCTATAACATGTTTTCTAATATGCCAAACAATCCTAAGATCATGGTTTCTAATGCAAGCAAATAATCCTAAGAACATGATTTCTAATGCAAGCAAATAGTCATAATAATCCTAAGGGCATGATTTCTACCCGGTTTCCCCCCAAAATTATATAAGAATACCTCCATTTTTACTAATATCTCCAATATCTATTTGCAAGGATTATTATTACAGACCATAAAATAAATGAATTACAGAATAAATAAAGCTATGCTATAGGGAGCCTCGATAGGCCCAAAGTAAACCGGGAAGAACCAGGCCTTCGAACAGTCCAAAGTGCCATAGTCTCATAGTGTCCAAGAGGGGGTATCCTAGTGCATAAAAGTTCCCAAGGGACTCATGGACCCCGGGCAATGCTCACACCAAGATCCTTTTAAAGAGAGGTAGTTTTGTGCAGTGTGGAAGGGCTAGCCCCAGTGTTCCAGAGTTCGAAGGAATTCTCATGGATTCCTAGGCAGTACACACACTGGAGGGGCAGATTCCTAAGTATTCTAATAGTAGGAGTGAGAGTGCTTGACATAGTAGGAATAACTTTAGGAAAACAGACCAGAAGTAAAATAGTTTAAAAGTGAAAACACTTTAAGAGTGAAAACAGTTTAGAGGTGGAAACATACTAGGAGTGAAATCAGTTTAGAGATGAAAACATATTAGGAGTGAAGATAGTTTGGAAAACTTTATACAAAAAAGGTTAAGCAAACTGCAAGTAGAAACCAGTCACAAAACTTCATATTTCCCAGATTCAACTCAGTTTGTTAATTAACTCTAGGTGAGGACAAGCAATTTTACATAGAGGGGATCAAGGGTTGGGAACACAGGAAACTTAAATCAGAAACACATAAAACAGGGTGAGAGTGAGAGCATATTGAGCAACAAGGACATGGAACAAACAAGGGTTTATTGACATTCAACACCCAAATTCATAGCATTTATTAGAACATAGACTACTGATTTAGAGGCTTAACAGGAAAGTCATACTTGATACTAAAGTAGTTATGTTAACTAGCAGCAATAGATAGTAAACATAGAGACTAAGTGTAGGAATAGTCATGCTAGAGAGGACATGGATTTAACTACATAGAGTTAGTCGTGTCAATTGAGATTAATTAGACAAGATAGGAGTCTGTGACATAAAATAAGCATGCTGGTTGAAGGAAGTAAATAGGAAATATTGAGATACTCAAACTGAAATGAACATATTGATTAAAACTTAAACATGTTGATCTAAGCAGTAAACAGGAAAGGGCGGAGGGTTAACTATGCAATAATCACACTAGTACATGAGAGACACAACCTTAACAGAAGTAAAGCAACAAAGAGCTCACAGATTTGAACTTCATAGTATAATGAATGGCATTAGGAGTAGGAACATACCAGTTAAAGAAAGCAAAACAGAAGGTAAAGTAGGAAGGATTCAACAGTCTAGCCTTGGCTTTCAGCCGGCTAGACAAGCAAGAACACAAGTTACAGAGAGAGATGAGAGTAAAATATTTTGTGTGTGTGTGTGTGTGTGTGTGTGTTTGAACTATTGTTCGTGTCTAAGAGGCAGAATGAGAGTGTATATATAAACTTAGGGAGTAAAACAAATAAGGTAAAGAGAATCACAATTCAATCAATTAGAACAATCAACCAATCATAGAATCAATTCCAATAGAGATTCCGGGAGAGATCCCTTTAATTGGGGATAAGTCAATTAACGGTCAGAACTGAGGTTCAATTAAGGCGGTAAATCAGAATCATACCATATAAGGGGTCAGTAAAATCCCAACCCATATTGATAATTAATTAAGGCAAGTATAATTAGTCAAAATAGGGAAATAAGTCAACATTACGAAAAATACTGATTTTAATAGGAATTTTTTATTCAAATTCCCCGAGTAGAAATCAACTAAGTAAAATCTCACAGAATACTGGATTTAACAGGAAAAACTGGTTCGAATCCTTAATAAAAATTAATTAAGCCAAAAATACCAAAGAATACTGGATTTAACAGGAAAACGGGTTCGAATCCTTAATACAAATCAGTTAAGCAAAAAAATCCCAAAGAATACTGGATTTAACAGAAAAATCATTTGAATCCCTAAATAGAATAAGTTAATACGACTGGCTCACATAAACAAACATAATAATGGAAAAATAGAAGAAATCAGTATAACCATTAGAAACCTCTAGGGTTCGAGCATACATACGAAGATTTAGCCAAACACGTAAAAAGATGACTAGATTAAACATCGAAAGTAGAAAATATTTTGAAGAGGAGTCTGGGAAGAACCCTAGTTTCAGAAAGAGTGAATAAAAATCGAAGCAGTTAGTTAAAAAAAATATTTTCAAAGGAAAACAACCGATAATACTCGAACCACTTCAGATCTATAAAGATCTGAGAAGATTCGACCAGTAGTGAAACTAGGGTTTTCAGAAACAATAGAGATGAAGAAATTTGGCCAGAAACCTATGGACTCATACTAAAAACAAGAGGAAATCCATACTCACAAACGAAAATGGCCTTAGACAGGCCGGTAAGTAAGTTCAGGCAAGAACAGGTTGGATCTCCATGAGATTCTCTCAAGGATTCATGTAATCAAATACCCAGGGAGTATAGAAGGTTAGTAGTGGTCAGAGAATGCATGAAAACTCCATAGATGGGAGCTTTTCGTTGGTGACGGCGATTAGGGTTAGGGGTGAGTTGAGAGAGAATTGGAGAGGTTAGGGAACCAGTGACGGTGAAAATGAAAGAATGAGGGGGGGGGAGGGTTAGAGTTGGTTAGAGATTATTATGGTAAGGTTTATTGTGGACCGTTGATCTAAAAGATCAACGTCCACGATTTCATGGGGGATTTGGGTCGGGTAGGTGCAAGTTGGGCTAAAGGGTGGATTGGGTTGGTTTTTTAAGGGGTTTGAGCTGGTATTAAAAGGGTTAGGTCTGAAAGATTAGAGAAATTTAAAGGGCTATTTGTTAAATACTCAATTAATTGATAAAAATAATTTATAAAAATGATTTTCATGCATAGAAATATTTTAAAATAATTACTCAATATTGTAAAAATACAACAAGCTATTTTCTGGTAAAATTATGTAATAATGCATGCATGAGCTATAATTGCAAAGTTATTGCAATTATAACCCAAGAAATATAAATGTGGCTATTTGTGAAATAATTCAAGCTTAATATAAATATAAATAGCAAAATTAAGCCACGAAATTGTTGTAAGTCCTTTTTAATGCAGTTAATGATTATTTATATAAATAAAAATACTGGGATAAACTAATTAAAATCCTTAAAAATGCAGAAATTATGGAAAAATATTAATTGATGCTAATGAATAGTTTTGAAGGTATATATGCATTTTGAAAAATATTATAGGAAAAATTGGGTATCAATAGTAGTAGTCACCTGTATCAGGGTCTTCCACATATTCCGGAAAATGATACCCTTCGGATGGCCTCTTTAGAGACTTCCACTCTCTTCTTCCTAACTGTGCAGATGTGGTCTTCATGTTCCGGGTAGTTTGCATAAAACTCCCGAACAACCATTAGATTTGCTTCATCGGGTTCTTTAATGAATACCCCCTAGCATTGCCTGACCAATTCATTATACACTCCGGCGTAGTCATTCTGGAGAGACCCAACATCAATTCCCCTCTTCGATATGGGATTATTGCTTGCTTTATTTTGGAGTCGTTCCTGGGCTTCCTAGGAGGCAAACTTGTTCTGATTATAAGGGCGAGCATATGTTGAAGCTCGTAACCGTGATGTGCCTGCTTGACAACTTGTGGAGGCACCTATGGTTTTTCGTTTCTTGGATGGCACCATAGTACCTGTAACAACCGCCAACTATCAACTAATGAATCACATGGCGAATCAATAGAGGCTACTCAGATTTCACCCTTACACTTGGTCATAACATTACACCCACAATCTCATTGAGGCAGTTACACAAACACTTAACAAGAACAACTCTTCCTAACCCCCCACAAATTTCTTTTTGCCCTAATTAGACTAAGGATACACTAATGTCACACCTAGCCACTAAATGGTCAGTTTCCATGGTGAAACTCGACTTCCACCCCATAAGAAAAGGATCATAAAAGGAAAGTAAACAAAAACAAAAATCTTCTACAACACAAGCAAAATAAAATAAAATAAAACTAAGAAAAGAGAGAGAGAGAGAGAGAAAGCACCTCACTTACCCGAGGGGACTCAGGAGAGAAAACTCGTAAGGATGTGAAGGGAGAAGAGGAGAGGGAGTGGTGCAGTATTATTTTTCTTACATAGAGGAGATGAGAGAAGGGGGGGGGGGGCGAGTTAGGGTTATTTAGTGTAGGGGATAGAAAGAGGGAAATTTTAGAATTGGGGGTTCTGAAAGGGGAACACAAATTAAAAAGAAAAGGGAAAAACTTACCTGATGCGCTGTAGGGTCACCTCGTGCGCGACCGTGCAAGTGAGGCAATACACTGGTGAAAGTGCGCGGTCACCCCATTAGGTGCGCGTCCGCACAGGTTTCGCATCGTATGACGTTGCCTGTTGCACGACCAAATGCGCGAGGTGCCACCCTAGGTGCGTGGCCTCACACATACATTCAGAAGGGCTCTTTTAGACACCTCACTTCCTACCTTCCGCGACATGTACCTTCATGCACCTACCACATCATAATATACACTAATTTCTATCTATTCTATGTTATAAACAAAAGTGAAAAATCAGGCGATCATGCCACCTTTTAGTCTTTTCCTTAAAAATTCGTGCGTTTTCATACGCATCCAGTATAAACTCCTCTAATGCATTCATTTGTGCCAACCTGTGTTCACCTGCAAGACTAAGATCAAGATTAGGCATCTTAATTGCCCAATAAGCTTTATGTTCTATCTCAACAGGTAGGTGGCATGATTTTCCATACTCTAGTTTGAACGGTGAGGTCCCTATGGTTGTTTGAACGCGGTTCTGTAGGCCCATAGAGCTTCTTCCAACTTTATAGACAAATCCTTACGAGAAGCACTAACCGTCTTTTTGAGAATTCGTTTAAGTTCATGGTTAGCCACTTCAACTTGCCCACTAGCTTGGGCATGGTACGGGGTTCCTGTTTTGTGTGTGACCCCATACTTGGATAGCAGTGCAATAAACTGCTTGCTCACAAAGTGTGACCCATTGTCACTGATAATCACTATAGGTGTCCCAAAGCGAGTAAAGATGTTTTTTCCTTAAGAATTCACACACCACCCGAGCATCATTGGTCCTAGTAAGGACTGCTTTGACCCACTTAGAGACGTAGTCAGTGGATATAGGATATACTCATAAGAATGTGACGATGGGAACATGACCATGAAATCAATGCCCCATACATAAAAAATTTAGGAGGCATTTCGTCCCTTTTGCTAATATTACCTACCCTTTGACACTTGTCACATGTAGTTACATACTTTCTCACGTCTTTATACAAGGTGGGCCAAAAGAAACCGGCTTCCATGACCTTTGTTATAGGGTGATTTCCACCATAGTGTCCTCCAACAGCTCCATCATGGCAATGAGACAGAACGCTTGCCATCTCTCCATCAGGCACACATCTTCGAATCACACCATCTGCACACAACTTAAATAGGAAAGGGTTATTCCAAAAATAACATTTTACCTCACTTTGCAGCTTCTTTTTCTGATTGGAGGTCAAGTCGTGTGGTAGCCACCCACTAGCCAAGAAGTTGGCTATGTTAGCGAACCATGGTGATCTATCGGAGACTGCTGCAATGGAAACAATCTGCTCATCTGGGAACTCTTCCCGAGTGTCCACTGCTTCAACATGTGGTTTCTCTAATCGCGACAGGTGGTCAGCCACTTTATTTTCCGTGCCCTTCTTGTCCTTGATTTATAGATCAAATTCTTACAACAAAAATACCCACCCGCATCATACACGGTCTGGACTCCTTCTTACTCAGCAAATATTTCAGTGCTGAGTGATCAGTATGCACTATTACCTTGCTTCCCACCAAACATGATCTGAACTTGTCAAAAGCAAAGACTACTGCAAAGAACTCCTTCATCGTGGTATCATAGTTCACCTGAGCATCATTCAAGCCGGCTTGCATAGTAAATGGGTCCAAATAGTTCTTCTCTGCCCAACACCGCTCCTACTTCCACATCATTGGCGTCGCAAATTATCTCAAAAGGCTCACTCCAGTTAGGAGTCACCATTATGGGGGAACTCACTAGCTTTTCTTTGATCAATCTGAAAGCTCTGAGACACTCCACATCAAATACAAATTTCACTTCCTTGGCAAGTAATGCATTTAAGGGCTTGGTAATGCTGGAAAAATTCTTAATGAACCTTCTATAGAAATTAGCATGCCCCAGAAAACTTCTGATGCTCTTCACTGAGGTCGCTGGCGGAAGTTTGGCTATCACATCTTCTTTAGCTCGGTCAACTACAATACATTCAGCTGTGACTTTATGGCCCAGGACTATCCCTTTCTTAACCATGAAGTGACACTTTTCCTAGTTGAGTACTAGGTGAGTGTTCTCATATCATTTTAGAACAAGTTCAAGGTTCCTCAAGTAGTCTTCAAAGTCATCTCCAAATAGAGTAAAGTCATCCATGAACACCTCCAAACACTTCCCATTCAAATATAAAAATATTGACATCATGCATCTCTGGAAAGTAGTTGGTGCATTGCATAGTCCAAAAGACATTCTCCGGTATGCAAAGATTTTGGACGGACATGTAAAGGTGGTTTTCTCAACATCCTAGGGAGCAATGTGTATTTGATTGTACCTTGAATATCCATCTAAGAAGCAGTAACATCCACGCCCCTCCACTTTCTCCATCATCTGATCAATGAAAGGAAGAGGGAAGTGATCATTTTTTGTTGCATCATTTAATCTCCGGTAGTCTATGCACATCCTCCACCTAGTAACTGTTCTAGTAGGAATTAGTTGGTTGTCCTCATTTTTTACCACCGTCATGCCCTCATTTTTCGGCACAACCTGTTGCTAATCCATTGATTGTCAGAGATGGAAAATATTATGCTTGCATCCAGCAATTTGAGTATCTCTTTTTGAACCACCTCCTCAAGATTTTTGTTCAATTTGTGCTGGGTGGCACCACTTGTTTACTCCCTTCTTCTAACAGGATCTTCTGCATGCAATTGCAGGGTTGATCCCCTGAATATCTGCTATACACCAACAGATTGCCTTTTTAAGCTTTCGTAGTAACTCCACAAGCACGTGTTCCTGTTCACCTGTCAAATCAACAGCAACAATCACGGGAAAATTGTTAGTCTCCAAAAAAGAATATTTCAAATGTGTCGGGAGTACTTTCAACTCCAGCTTCGACTTGCTCTTTTCTTTATCGAATTCTTCATCTACCACCTGGTTATCATCTTCCAGCACCTCAACTTCCTTCTTGATCTCAGGATCTTCATCCTCTGTTGTGCTTGATTGACTAATGTATCTCTCTAGTGACCTACCAGCTTATCCAGTTTATGTTGTTCAGCTAACTCTCCCACCACATCTAGCTTGAGACAAGCATAGGCAGATGCCTCAACATATGGGTATTTCATCATTTTCTTCATTTGAAACATCACTTTTTCGTTCCCCACTCATAGCATGAGTTTCCCTTCATATATATCAAGAATAGCCCGACCAGTTCAAAGGAATGGTCTCCCCAGGATTAGAGGTACCTCCTTATTCACTTTCATATCTACCACGATGAAGTCTACTGGGAAAACAATTTTGTCTACCTTTACCAGAGTGTCCTCGATTATGCTCTCTGGTATGATCGTGGTCTGATCAGCCAGTTGCAGGCATAATAGCACATATTTGATCACTCCTAGCTTTCCTTCCAATTTCTTGAACACCGATAATGACATCAAGTTAATGGATGCACCTGAATTGCACAAGGCTTTGTCAAAATTTTTGCTACCCAACGAGCAGGGTATAGTGAAACTGTCAGGATCCCCACACTTCTTGGGAATTTTGTTCTTTAGAATGGAACTGCAGTGGGCATTGAGTTTGACCGCTTTTGTTTCCTCGAGATTCCTTTTGCTTGAGAGAATTTCCTTCAAGAATTTTGCATAGGCTGGCATTTGTGTGAGCACCTCCGTGAACGGGATGTTCATATAAAACTGTTTCAGCATCTCCAAGAATTTCCCAAAGCATTTGTCTAATTTCACCCGCTTCATCTTTTGAGAAAAAGGTAACAATGGCATGTGCTTGCTTTCCTCAACTACGTTGTTCACCTTCTGCTTATCAGCATCCTTGCAGCTAACATTCCCCTTGGGCAAATATTCACCGATTTTTTGTTCTTCAACTATCTTGCTTGAGTTGATTTTCTTCTCATCCCTTGGTTTTTCTGTTCGCTCTACTAGTGTTTTCCCACTCCTTAGAGACATAACTTTGATTGTCTCTTTTGGATTCTTTTCAGTGTCTGCCGACAAATTCCCCGACCCCCTTTCTGACAACAATGTTGCAAGCTGCCCCATTTGTCTTTCTAGATTCCAAATGGATGTACCTTGCTCTCTGATAGCGGTCCCTTGAGTCACAAGTTTCTCATCGAATTTATTTATAAATGCCTTCATTAGATCTTCTAAACTTGAGTTTTTGGGTTGTGGAGGTTGGTATGGTTGCCTCTGTTGAGTTTGGAAACCAGGAGGTGCTTGCACTGGTGCTCTAGGATTTTGCTGCTGCCATTAGTTCAAACTACTAGTTGATGAACTCCATGAGAAACCTGGATGTCTCTGTCCCATAGAATTGAAATTATTACCTCCTTGGTAGTTGCCTTGAAGTTCCCCCACAACGTTGACTTCGTAAACTTTAGCTTGACACTTATGTGTCGGGTGTCCCAATCCACAGATGTCACATCCCACATGTGGTTGATTTTGAACCTGAGCTAGCGTCAGTTTCTTGATGTCCTTAGTTATAGCTACAATTTGGGCATGCATTGCTACCGACGATTCTACTTGGTGCACCCATACTGATCTTCTTCGGTCCCCTTGATCAGTGGACCATTGTTCTGCATATTCAAATAGTTCATTCAGAAGAGTGACAATATCTTCAGGAGGTTTCTTCATCAGAGGACCTGCAACCACACTATTCATCAATCTCCTTGATGACGGGGTTAAACACTCCCAGAATTCCTGGAGTTGCATCCATTGCTCCATTCCGTTATGAGGTCACCTCTGCAATAGCTCCTTAAATCTTTCCCATGCCTCGAACACTGTCTCCCCTTCACCTAGGCTGAAATTGTGAATCTCTTTCCTCATTGCAGTGTCCTTTTTTCTCTTATTACTACCTTTGATTACTGTATTTTAGTAATCAGCAGTTATTACAATTGTATACGGTAAATATTATTTACGTGGAGATTATTTTCCAACATGTATAAGAACAAGCGTGGTAGAAGAAGCTGACAGAGTTAGAGGAGGAGGAGAGTGCTAGGGTAATAAGGTTATTTTTGTCTATAAGATTAAAGGAGCCTATTTTTGTCCTACTTTTAAAAACGGAGACAAAATTTTAGTATCAGCCCCTCAAAGGGACACGGGACACAGATTTTAAATCAAATCAATCACATATAAATTATTATAAGGAGAAATAAATTATACAAAAACTACCAATATATAATCGGTCGATATAGTATATAATTATATATTATGGTAATTAATGTTTTCAATACAAGAAATATCGTAATATCTTTAAGTTTTTTTTTTCTTCATTTTTTCTATCATAATTCAATTAATTAAACCACTCACATATCTCTAGAAAACTTAGTCTACTTTGGGAAACATTAGACTTTGGATTGTGAAAGAAGGTCTCTGAGGAAAAGCTCTTTTAACAGATACCTCATGAAATACGACTATGTATTCTTCTAAAACCCTAATAAATTTTCTCTTTCTTTTTTCATTCGGCCACACCCAAATAGTTCCAGTAAATCGATGTCGTCAGCTCGCGATAAGCGCCAAGGGAATCATGTCATTGTTGATAAGATCAGCGACTTGCCTGACCTAATTTTGTGTCACATTCTCTCTTTTCTTCCAACTCAATATGCTGTGTGGACAAGTTTAGTATCAAAAAGATGGAAAAATCTTTGGACCCATGTTGACACTTTGTACTTCGATTGCTTTAACAAAAAGTGGAGAAAATGCAACTTTACCCGATTTGTTAACATGGTTTTGAAGTACCGCAACGTGTTATTTTTGAATAAGTTGAAAAAGTTCTCCCTTTTGTGGACTAAAATATGTGAGGAGGATGATATTCATGCATGGGTACGTTGGGCTATTGCTAACGGAGTTGAAGACTTTAATTTGCAAAAAATTGGTGAAACTAGTCGCCGAGTGAATTTGCCTATTAGATTATACTCGTGCAAAACGCTGCAGGTTCTTGAATTGCGCGGCCAATTACTCATCAATTGTCCAGGAAATATTTGTCTTCCAAGATTAAAAACTCTTAGTTTAATTACGGTTCATTATGAACGTGATGTTCGTAAGCTTATATCTAGTTGTCCCATGTTGCAATCTCTTTATGTTGAAAGGAAGGGGTATGATAATGTATCTAAGTTTGTTATAAGCTCTGGTGTATTGAAAAATCTCAAGGTTAAAACTTCTGATGATGGATCCTTTGAACGTAAAAGAAGAAAGGAAAAAATTAGTGAGTTGTGTTTGGAGATAAATACCCCTAAACTTGAGTATCTTGATTGGACGGATGATGTTTCTGAGACCTATTCTATGGTAGACGTATCGTCCTTAATTCGAGCAAATGTCAATCTTCAAATTCCACTGCGATGCTCAGATGAAAAAAGAGATTATAGAGTCAAGTCTATTGCAAGATTGATGCAAGCACTTCACAAAGTGGAGGATTTACACATCGACGTTCCAACTCCCGCGGTAGGCCGCACAACATTCTCTTTGTTTATGTTGTTAGCTACTATTGCTGATCATTTATTACTGTATGTTGATATCATCTGATAGTACTATTTGTTTTATGCATAATGATCCATATACATTTTCTACAATTATCCAATGAAGTTCAACTCTATTTCTGGAATCAAGATGCATTAATCTTTATGTTAGTTTTGTGAAAACAAAGATTAGAAAATCCTCATTTGTTCAATATTCCTTTAATTGAGCCTAACTGAATATAGTAATTTCTCATAGCTTTCGGTTAGTGTCCCACGTGTATTTCTTTAGTTTGGAGGTAAGGTTTATATCCCCTATATTTTTTTTCCCAATAAAGAAAAAAGAGTAGAACAGATTGCTACAATTTTGAAAAGTTGAAAAGTAACTTTAGAATTTTGTAGCAATAGTGCCGATTGCAGTAATAACATTTCTGGAAAACGAGCTACTCTATTGTTTTAACCGCAATTGTATTGTTTTTTCTTTTTTGGTTCAGTTCAGGGAACTTGCACATTTGCACATATATCGTACTTCCTCCGTCTCAATTTACGTGAACATATTTCTTTTTAGTTCGTGCAAAAAAAAAAATATTTTCCCTATTTGGAAACAATTTACCTTTATACAATAATTTATATTCACACAAAATATATGTACCTCATTTTACACCACAGATCCAAAAGTTTAAACCTCGTATCCAGTCAAATGAGTTTACATAAATTGAAACGATTGGTATAAAAGATAACACTCAGATACTCTTTGCCTCTTTGGTCCCCCAAGACACACAAGACTTCTCTAGGAAGTTTTAGAATAGTGTCAGAACTACATTCAACTAAAATAGAAAGCAACACATTAAAAGTCAAAATATATAGCGCTGTAACAAAGAACTTCTATCAGTCGCATTAATGCTCCTATAACATGTCTAGGAAACTAATCCTTTATACAAGAAAATAGTAGTACAACTATAACTTCTCTATATACTAGTTTTGCTAGGGGATTGGTGCCTTCTTTATTATATTCTGTTATTTTTAACCGATCACAGATGGACCTGAAAGATATAAGCATGTGTAATGTTTTTATGGAGGTCGATTGAAATAGTTTGTTCATGTCATGCGTCGATCTACAGATACACTAGTCCGTAGGTGTGAAACTATGGTAGGAGAATATGTTAAAATAGACCTAAAATCACATGAAAGGAAGTTGTCTTGAAAAGATCTACAAATCCTTGGAATCAATGCAAACTTAGCTAAAGATATGGCACAATGGAAGAGAAAAATATCCATATAGGTGATACTTCTAGTTGAGAAACTTGATGGAAAATTTCTGATAATGACGATGATATGCGTTTGAGCTAAATGAAAGGAACAGGGATTTATTGCCGGTCCCAACTTGTTTTGGACTGATTATTATTGTTATTGTTGTTATTGACATTTGTAAAGGGAGATATTACATTGGTGAAATAAATAGATAGCCCCTTAAATTCGTTACAAATTGCCAAGTAGACACCTTAATTATGGTAGTGCACATTTGTATTTCTGAGACATCGTGCTCTATTTCTTCTCCCAAAGCCACTCACTCAGTTTCTTATCCTCTTAAAAGATTTAACAACTCAAAGGACAGTAATATATCATGATTTCATTCGTTAAAAGGTCCTCCATTTGCTTTTCTACAGTCTCCATGCTATCTAAAGGTTAACTTTTAAAAGTTAATACAACTGAGTCCTGACTGCAAGTTTATGACTGATCAAATTATAAACTATATTCACATTGATCTTGGAAGCAATGGCAACATCTCAAAATTCAAAAACTTGGGACAAATCAATGTTGGAGAGGGTTCTAATGTAATATTCCATGTGATTGATGTTTTCGTTGCTATTCTTTTAGGGTGAAAATAGAAAGATATTTTGCTATTGGAGGTTTTAATTTTCCCTTTTTCGATTTTCTACAGATATTTGCAGCTCTTTGCCTTGATGGGTGGCCGTTGGAATTGGAAGGAGTGTGAAGAGGGGGGTGCAAATGTGAGGCCAGTAGAAATTTGAGCGTGGAAATACATATTTCGTCATGTCCTGTTGAGTTTACGAAATATTTCTACCCAAGAGAAGTATCCATTTGGTCGTTGGTATAGTTAAGCATCTGTCTAGCAGTTGGTGGCGATAATTTTAAGGTCAACCTTTGTATTTTGCCTATTATACATAATTAATACGATGACACTATGTTATATATGAGTTTTATGAAGGTTTCATAGATAGGATTGCAACTTTCTGCTTCTAACTGCTGAATGTGTTACATGCTCCTGCACATCAGTGTTTAAGCTTATACTTATCAAATAGGGGTAGCATTTTTTTTTTTTTTTTAATTTAAAGCGGACGATGTATTTAACAAAAAAATTCAATATTTGCACATGGTTGAGTGAGCATTATGGGTCATCGTATAAACTTAGTGCATGATTAAGTGTTTCAATAAGGTAAAAAATATAGACTTAATTAATTATGGATAAGCGAGAAATGAATGTATATGAGTTACATATTGGCATTATTTGATTAGTGGAGAATTTAAACTTAAAAGTTTTAGAAACTCGCCTTTAAACACGCCTTGCATCGACTAAAGATTACGAAAACTTCAAAAAACTTAGAAACTCACCATTTTAGCATATAAATTGCTTTGCTACCAGAGGGAATTACTCAAAAAACATTTTGAAATGCTTGACATTTTGGCTATCGTAACATGGTTTTTTTTTTTGTTTCCTACTCCATCCCTCAAATCTAAAACCTCTAATTAAGCGTGAAGGGATTTTATCCATCCCAGTATCTCACCACAACCGTTGGACGAGTCATTATTATTCTTGTATATGAACCATCTGCCAGTAGCTTCCAATTTCTTAAAAAGATTAGGCCAAAATCCATGCCTTCACTGACCAACAACATTATCTGGGCGAGTAGACTGAAAACGATAGAAGTTACAGAATCATGATTGTATAGTATTTGGGCATGGATATTCTTTTGGTAGGCAGAAGTCTTTTACCTTTTTTCCTAACTTCATAATATAATCCACATCACCAACAGTCTGTTACAAATCACTCAAACGTAGTTGAAGACAAGTAGAGGAAAATACTATTTTATTAGTAGTTTTATCAGTTTGACTTGAATAAGATGACTATTGACCAGCATATGGCCTGAAAAGGGGCTATTTGTGTAAATCCGCCGTTCGTTGGTAGACAAGAATAATAAAGGACACCGTATAGCTGCTATAAAAATAATAGCACGAAAAATGTATAAAATTCATATAATTTTTATATATATATATATATATATTCTGTATGTTATATATAAAAATATACAAAATACTATCAGATGCAAATAATTTCTGGCTGGACTAAAAATGATTATACCACAATATAAGTCCGCTTATGACAGGATGAAAAGTCTCAGCCCATCCGAATCGGCCCAAATATTATAAAGACGAGCAATGAAGCAGATGTTTCTTTCCATATAATATGGCAAAACATTTAAAATTGCCTCAAGAAAAGATATCACTAGCTCATCCTATGATATATTTTTGTCTTTTATGATAATATTTTCCTGTGAAACACTGTAGTTAGTTACCGAAATTAGGAAATTCGGCATTATTTTATGCGACTGTTTGCTAGCATTTCATTTCGATATACTAGTGTTATTTATACTAACAATTTTGATATTACTTTATGTCGAATCAAACATAGAATAACTTATACGGATATAAAAAACCTAAGCACCCAAATAATTTTATATATTGCCCCCCCCCCCACCCCCCCCCCCCCCC
>ML252662.1:0-18895 GCA_005239495.1 Nicotiana undulata | reverse complement strand
AAAAAAAAAAAAAAAAAAAAAAAAAAAGCACCACACTAAGCCAAATGGAAACCTAGAAAAAAGCCACATGACATAATTAGTTAATATTTAATTATTTAGTTATTAATTATTGTTTTTGAATTTAAATATCTATAAAATAAAACCTACAAAAGAAACAAATCGTACAGCTACATTCAACAAGTGTCAAATTTTAGCATAAAATTAGTTAGATTAGTGAATAATTAGTTACTCTCGTTTAATCTATCTAAAAATAATTAAATATCTATATATATTTAAGAAGACAATTATTAATATATATATATATATATATATATATATATATATATATATATATAATTCAACATAGAGATATATGAAATAATAAGACTAATTTGTTTTTTGAGATGGTCATGCTATATGGATAAGACCATGTATGTACTCAACAGGAAGCGTCACAGCCACCCCCGATGTCGATCTGCAGTATTAGTTTGAGAAAGTCGTTTGGTTTTTAACCTAGAGCGATTGGTTTACCTATATCATGCAAATGTCCAACACTTAGGTGCTTTCTAAGATCATCCTCTCGCTTCTCCTTGTTCCTGTTCCTAACTCCTCCCCGGGTAGTTCCTAATGTTTGGCACTTTCCATACTTCATGGGTGCAATATCAACAAATTCGCTCATGATCAAGTTACAACCTAAGATCTAACATACGCGAGGAAGGTAATCAAAAAAGAAAGAAAATAGGTTCTTCTTTCTTTTATCACTTAGGAGCCGTGTGAGATGAAAGTACNAGCGGCTCGATCGACAAAAAAGAAGAGTAGCCTCCCTAGAACCTGGCAAAGTCATTATCAATGAATTCCCGAGCAATTCTCAACCAACATATGCGATTCATTCCCGTAAAGATTATAACACACAAGAAGACTCCTTACCGCTCCGTGGGGAGCGGGATGAGTGATACATCTGGCGAGCGCCGGTGAAGAACGCAAGCAAAGCTGGAGCTCGGGTATTGATATATTCCATCAAGAGAAAGGAGGCAGACTGGTAAGAAGGCCGACCACATAGGGGGGGCGAACCGAAAAACTCAGCTTTTCGGAGCGGACCAATCTTCCGTGCCGCCCCCCCCCTTACTCTCTCTCTATAAAAAAGCCTGCGGGAAGCGCGAAGAGCTAAGCTACTAATGTCGTGGCGAAGGTTAGACCTCATAAAGTCAGCGAAGCTAACTAAAAATATTATAATAGACAAAACTATAGATAATAATTTTAAGAAATAAATAAAATATATAAAGATATAATTTAATTTATTATGTAGTAATGTTAATAAAAAAGTTAAACTTTCATATTAAATGCAAATGAAAAGAAGAATCTATATCTGTATATTTATATTTATATCTATATCTATCTATATATAACTAAACGGAGAGGAAAATGCCATCTCCTTAAACTAAGTGACAACCTTAAAATTAGCCATATATAATGTATTTACTAATAACTAATTCAGACATATGGCATAACCAGAAAAAGTCACATTCATGGGTAATGGGTAAATAGAATTTGGTCCGAACCCCGAGTTTGAACCAAGCGGGTTCGGGGTCGGGTTTTTTTTTTTTGTTGAGAAAACTAAGAAAAAATCATAATCTTCGGTAAAGTTACTTCATTCATCAATTAATCATATTAAGCTAATTATAATTAGATTCGAGTGTGTCGGAGGTGAATTCGAACGGAAAAGCTGTAATTGAGCAGTGAGTTGCCGGCGGAATTGAGGTAAGTGTTGTGTCTAACCTTAGCTTGAGGGAATAGGTATTGTGTGACTACTTGTTACCTATTTTTTTCTAAATCCAATGTATAGGTGAGGTGACGAGTACCTATACGTTGTGGTCAGGTCATACCATGCGAGTAAATGATATTTATTGTTATTTTGGTTGTTTTAAAGCCTATCATCTGTGATTAATTGTTGTTAGTGAAATGCTGAGAGATTAGTATCTGGTTCCACCGAGATGATTATTATTTTGAATATTGAGTTGAGACTGAAATGATAAATGATGATAGTAACCATGATGAAATATTGATTTTTTGTGAAATCCCTTTTAGAACATTGAGTTGAGATTGAAATATTAATTGGTGATGAAAATTATGAAGAAACATCGTTTCTTTGCGAAATTCCTTTTTATATGTTATTGGTGATTTAATTATATTATATGGTGAGGAAGAGTGCAAAGTACGAAGGGTGATGCCGTACGTGATTTATTTATATCGTGAGGAAGAGAGTAAACCACGAAGGGTGATGCCGTGCATTCTTAATTATAATCTGGGGAGGATGAGAGTAAAAGTATGAAGGGTGATGCCGTGTATTCTATTTATTATTTGGTGAGGCTGAGAGTAAAAGAACGAAGGGTGATGCCGCAAGTTTCATTTCTGTTATTAATTGCTATCGTTATTGTTGATCATTGTCTGTGTTTGTCTTGTTGTTATCCTCATTCCTTATGTTCAAAATTCCCCATCGCATGCTCCCTTCCCGTTACTTGTTGTTTACATTCTTTAATTGCTATTATTTCTGTTACCTTGAATTCTACTTCCAGGTTTTATGTGTTGTCTTGTCCTAGCCTCGTCACTACTTCACCGAGTTTAGGCTCGGCACTTACTCAGTACATGGGGTCGGTTGTACTAATACTACACTCTGCACTCTTTTGTGCAGATCCAGGTACCGTCCAGCGTTAGGAGACTTTAGTAGCTAATTTTCATCGCTCGAAGACACGAGGCAGATCTGCTGGCGTCCGCAGATTCCTAGAGTATTCTCTTAGTTATATAGAGATTGTTTTATTATACTCAAAACATATACATTATCTTTTTCAGCCCATTATTTATAGTATTCTTAGTAGTTCGCGAATTGTGACACCAGACCCTGGGGTAGTCTTATAGTTATATATTTAGTTCGTGGCTCGGTTTATTCTTTCATTTATTATTTTATTCGTGAAGACAAGCGTTGGAAATCATTAGATGTAGTTTATTTTTAGATTGTCTTATTGTGTTAAATAAATATTCCAAAGAAAATGGCTAATCAAGTTCTAACATTGGCCTGCCTAGCAAGTGTAATGTTATGCGCCATCACGACTCCTAAGGTTGGGAATTTGGGTTGTGACAAGTTGGTATCAGCGTACTAGGTTACCTAGGTCTCACAATTCACGAACAAACTTAGTACAGTCTGAAGGATCGGTACGGAGACGTCTGTACTTATCTCACAAAGGCTATCGAGTTAGGAAACAACTCCATTTTTATTTTTATTCTATCGTGTGAGTCTTGTTATCTCAAATACTGATTTGGAATCTTCTATTCTCTCGTAGATGGCGAGAACCCGTGCTTTCTTTTCTGTTGACCAATCATCCGGTCTTTCATTAGCAGCAGCAGCTCCTACTAGGGGCAGGGGCCGAGGCAGCGGCATGACTCAGCCAATTGCTCAGACAGTAGCCCCAGCTGTGGAACCCCAGATTGAGATTAATGAGGGGGTTCTCGCTCAGACCGTTCCAGCCGGACCAACTCAGGTCCTAGAGGGGTTTATTGCTACCCCGATACTTCTGGACGCTTTGGTCCGTTTAGTGGGCATTATGGAGAGTGTAGCCCAGACTGGCACATTTCCCATAGCAACAATCGTATCTCTGGCTGGAGGATGGGCTTCTGCTACCCACACTCATGTTCATACTACTCCTCAAATTCAGACCCCAGCAGCAAATCTAGTTGGGGTAATTCAGTCAGTTGCTCCAACGCCTTCCGTTGATGGGGCACCTATGTCCACTAGTGCTTTGTAGAGGTTGGATAAATTCATTAAGTTATTTCCTATTCATTTCAGTGGTGAGACTTCATAGGATCCTCAGGAATATATTGATAGTTGTCATAAGGTCTGCGTAATATGGGTATTCTAGAGACCAATGGGGCCGATTTTGCTGCCTTTCAGATGACCGGTTCCGCCAAGAAATGGTGGAGGTATTATTTGTTGACTAGACCAGTTGGGTCACCTACTTTGACTTGGGATCAGTTTTCGCATCTCTTTTTGGAGACGTTTTTGCCAGTTACTACTCGAGAGGAGAAGCGTCGTCAGTTTGAGCGACTTCAGCAGGGCAGCATGACTGTGACCCAGTATGAGAATCGTTTTGTGGAGTTGGCTAGACATGCTATTCTCTTGTTCCTACAGAGAGAGAGAGGGTCAGACGATTTATTGAGGGCCTTGCTCAGCCCATCAGGTTGCAGATGGCCAGGGAGACAAGGACTGAGATTTCTTTTCAGGATGCGGCTGATGTGGCTAGGAGAGTGGAGTCGGTTCTTGGGATGGGAGGTCAGGGAGCAGACAAGATACCTCGCCATTCCGGTGGTTTCAGTGGTGCCTCAACTAGCGGCGGGGTTAGTTTCAGCAGAGGCCATTCTTCCAGGCCATTCCATTCAGCACTTCAGGCTTCACATAGTACTTCAGGTGGTCGTGGTTCTTATATGCCTCCTTCTTCTCAGCCAGTCTACAGTGCACCATCAGCTCATATCAGTGCACCTCCTCTCCAGAGTGTTCAGGGTGGTTATACTGGTCGACAGGGTCAGTTTTCCGGCCAGCAGTCTCAGTAGCCAAGGTCTTGTTACACTTGTGGTGACCCGAGGCACATTGCTAGACATTGTCCTCGCACGTCGGATAATTTTCAGTATCAGGGTTCCCGTGCTATAGTTCCAGCACCGCTTGCTCAGCCAACCAGGGGTAGGGGTCAGGCAGCCAGAGGTCGAGGTCAGGCTGTTAGAGGTGGAGTCCATGCCGCTAGGGGTGGTGGCCAGCCCGCTAGAGGTAGAGGTCCGCCTATCATAGGTCCCCCCAGAGACATAGTTCAGGGTGGTGGAGCCCATCCCCGATTATATGCATTTCGAGCCAGACCCGAGGTGGAGTCCTCTGATGCTGTTATTACAGTTATCATTTCAGTTTGTTATAGAAATGCCTCAGTTTTGTTTTATCCGGGGTTTGCTTATTCTTATGTGTCATCCTATTTTACCTCGTATTTGGTTGTGCCCCACGATTACTTGAGTGTTCCGGTTTATGTTTCTACGCCGGTGGGGGATGCTATTGTGGTAGATCGTGTGTATTGTTCGTGCGTAATAGTCATTGAGGGTCTTGAAACTAGTGTGGACCTTTTGCTTCTTCACATGGTCGATTTTGATGTTATATTGGGCATGGATTGGTTGTCGCCTTATTATGCCATTTTGGACTATCACTCCAAGACAGTTACTTTAACTTTGCCGGGGTTGCCTCGATTAGAATGGAAAGGGACTCCTCGTCACTCTCAAGCAGAGTGATTTCTTATGCCAAGTCTCGTCGCATGGTTGAGAAGGGGTGTTTGGCTTATTTGGCTCATATTCGTGACTCTGATGCTGAGGTTTCTTCTATAGATTCAGTTCCTATTATTCGTGAGTTTCCCAAGGTATTTCCAGACCTGTCGGGGATGCCACCCGACAGGGATATTCACTTTTGCATTGATGTGGCTCCGGGCACTCAGCCCATTTTCATTCCTCCATATCGAATGGCCCCACCAGAATTAAAAGAATTGAAAGAGTAGTTGCAAGACTTGCTTGATAAGGGTTTTATTAGACCTAGTGTCTCGCCTTGGGGTACACCGGTTTTGTTTGTGAAGAAGAAGAAGGATGGGTCAATGAGGATGTGTATAGATTACTAGCAGTTGAATAAAGTTACTATCAAGAATAAATATCCATTGCCGAGGATTGATGATTTATTTGATCAGCTTCAGGGTGCCAGGGTGTTTTCGAAAATTGATTTGAGGTCGGGCTACCATCAGTTCAAGATTAGGGCGTCTGATGTTCGTAAGACAACCTTTCAGACGAGGTATGGGCCCTATGAATTTTTGGTGATGTCTTTTGGGTTGACTAATGCTCCAGCAGCCTTTATGGATTTGATGAATCGGGTTTTCAAGCCTCATCTGGACTCTTTTGTAATTGTGTTCATTGATGACATTCTTATATAGTGCCGCAGTCGGGAAGATCATGAGCAACATCTCCGTATAGCGCTCCATACTTTAAGGGATAATCAATTGTATGCAAAGTTTTCAAAATGTGAGTTCTGGTTGGATTCAGTAGCTTTCTTGGGTCATATCATATCAGTCGAGGGTATTTAGGTAGATCCTAAGAAGTTAGAGGCAGTCAAGAACTGTCATATACCCACTACAGCCATGGAGATCAGAAGCTTCTTGGGTTTGGCGAGTTACTACCGTCGTTTTGTGGAGGGGTTTTCATCCATATCAGCCCCATTAACTAAATTGACTCAGAAAGGTGCCCCATTTAAATGGTCGGACGAGTGTGAGGCAAGCTTTCAAAAGCTCAAGACAACCTTGACTTCAGCACCGGTGTTGGTATTACCATCAGGTTCAGGTTCTTTCATGGTTTATTGTGATGCTTCCCGTGTTGGACTTGGAGCAGTATTGATGCAGGATGGCAGGGTGATTGCATATGCGTCTCGGCAGTTGAAAGTTCATGAGAATAATTATCTTATCCATTGTATTGGTAAAAAATAGGCTTCACACGTGTAATATTTCTGATGACAATGCAATCCATGTGGAGCAATAGAAACATGACAACTGGTCATAAATTTACAAAGAGGTACGATACAAAGAGGAACGGAACAGCATACCCACGAGACAATTAGATGCGGGAGCCCCAATCTAATTGAGGAGTTGAAGAGACACGGTCAGAATGAACCAAAGCAGAATAAAGGGAAAATTCAAAGATCTTCAATCAATGAGCCAAACGTTACATAATCTTCACGCAACAGTTACGGTTACCTATTGTAATGTTACATTAATGATATTATTAGTCATTAATGCTCAATCATTAAGAAGAGTAGGCGTTATATTAAGAAATTCCCTATAAAAGGGAGTAAAATATCACTTGTATGGACACTTTCAGACCACTACTAAAATATATTTACTTTTATGCATTCTTATTGCTTTCTTACAAATTTAATCATTATTATTCGTCAATTTCCGTGGTTATCAGAAGTCCAAGTACTTCTTAAAATAGCTTTGGCAGAGAATCTAATTCTTTGGTTAAACAAATTGGTTCCGTTACCGGGAATCTGATAATCTTTGTTTTTTTCTCAAACAACCTTTCACGAATCATGTCAAACGCCAACGATAACAACCAAAAGGCAATTGGAACTCCAGCCCCATCACCTCAGGGATCCCCACGAGGTTCAAGGGACCACTCCCTAGGGAGATCTACAACTCAAAATAATGATCAAACTGGAAATGAGCAAACAGGGGAACAAGACCCTGTGAAGCAAATAGTTGGCGAATATGTGAATGAAGCTCTTCAAGATTTCATGAGGGGGCTACTAGTTGTATCACCTACGCCTCATCCAAAAAACACTGCAACTGTGGAAAACCCACAATCCGGACTAGCAAATTCAGGAAGTAGAGGCACTCTAAATGAGTCTCTTCAAGGAAGACCAGGTATGTCTAATAATTCAGATTTACAATCTTTACTACTAACCTTGCTGAAACAGGTGAAGAAAAAAAACGATCATATCGAATAAATTCCTGGCGTACCACCTGTCATCAAGGGTATTGACATTGATAGATATTCTCAACAACCTTGGAAGCCAAGTGCAACACCATTACCTATTCCCAAGAAATTCAAAATGCCTGACATACCAAAATACGATGGGACAACCGACCCACGTGATCATGTTACTGCTTTCACCATAGGAGTAAAAAGCAATGACTTGAATAAGAAAGAAATTGAATCTGTGTTTGAAAAAACCCTCACCAAAGGAGTGTTAACATGGTATTCTCTCTTATCCGAAAATTATATTGATTCTTTTGCTGAGCTTGCAGATTCGTTCACAAAAGCACATTCCGGTGCGCAAAAAGTAGAAAAAAGAATGGAAGACATATTCAAAATAAAACAAGGAGACACGGAGTTGCTATGTGAAATCGTGGACAGATTCCAACGTGAAAGAATGTTGCTACCAAGAGTTCCTGACAATTGGGCAGCAATGGCATTTGCAAGTAATTTGAATGATAAAAGCTCGGAAGACACGAGAAGACTCAAAAAGAAAGCTTGAGAGAGTTCCCAGCCATGACATGGAACGATGTCTATAACAGGTACAACACCAAGTTGCGAATAGAAGAAGATACCATTGCACAATCAAAAGTAGAAGACATGACCAGTTCTAGACGCTCCGAATAAGGAAGGAGAACCGATAAGAATAGGTACGATCTATACATGGGACCTTCGGGATGGGAGACTCGTTCCAAATTTGGAAACACACGGTATGATCACAGACCTCCAAATAGAGATTCGAGCTCATCATCATCAAGATCTGAAAGGATCAAGACGAGCGAAATAGAGGTAATGTAAGAATTTGAGACTACAATTTCAATGTAAGTTGTGAATTAATTACTGTATTAAGAAATATGGGTGATAAAGTTCGATGGTCCAAAGAAATGAGATCGAATCCAACAGAAGGAATCCAGACTTCTGGTGTGAATTTCACAACGATCATGGGCACAGAACGTCAGATTGCGGGTTATAGCAAGGTGAGGTAGAACATTTATGAAAACAAGGCTATCTAACATAACTGTTTACTGAAAAAGGTAAATAGGCATATTTGAAGAACATGCAGGAACCCCCAAATCCACCTTCTCCAAAGAGAACAGTAAACGTGATAAACGGAGGAGAGGAAGTGAACGACGTAACTTATAAAAGAATGACCAAGTTCGTAGTAACTCACAGGAAACAAACTCGTGAAACTTTGGAGGCTGATAATATATCCTTCGACGATGCAGATGCTGATGGATTATTACTTCTGCACAATGACACACTGGTAATATCCTTACTTATACATGACACTAACGTGAAAAGAGTGTTAATTAATCCAGGTAGCTCGGTCAATATCATTTTGTTGAGAGTTGTGGAAGAGATGTTGATGGGTAACCGTATAATTCCAAAAGCACGTTACTTGTCAGGGTTTGACAACTCTACTGTCATAACAAAAGGAGAAATCGATCTTAGTAACTATGTAGAAGGCGTCATCAAGGATACGAAATTCCAAGTCATTGACACGGATATGACTTATAACGTAATCATGGGGAGATCTTGGATCCACGATATGGAAGCAGTACCATCTACTATAAATCATGTGATTAAATTCCCTTCTAAATGGGGAATACAACAAATTCGAGGTGATCAGTAGACCTCAAGAAACATCAATTCAGTGATACATTACAATAAAGAAGAAATAGGGGAAGAATCAAAGGACGAGAAAACAATTCAAAGATGGATTCCAGATCTGATGTTATTCAAGAACTAGAAGAAAATGAGAATATCAAGACAACTACTGAGGAGCTCGAAGCTGTTCCACTGTTCGAACATGAACTTGAGAGAAAAGTCCATATAGGCGCGAGGCTAAGCCCAACCAGAAAAGGTAAGTTAGTTGAATACTTAAAATCCAACGCAGATTGTTTTGCTTGGTCCCATTCATATATGACAGGTATACCCCCAGAAGTGATGACTCATAAACTAAATGAAGACACATCCTTCATACCTATCAAGAAAAAGAAAAGAAAGTAGGGATCGTTCAAGAATCAAGTGATCGATGAAGAGGTACATAAACTCTTAAAAATCGGTTCAATATGTGAGGTAAAATATCCTAATTGGTTAGCTAACACCGTAATGGTACCTAAAAAGAATGGTAAATGGAGAGTATGTGTAGATTATACAGATCTGAATAAAGTATGCCCATAAGATTCATTTCCATTACCGCACATAGATCAAATGATTGATGCCACTGCAGTTCATGAATTATTAAGCTTTCTAGATGCGTATTCGGGTTACAATAAAATAAAAATGGACCTCTCAGATGAGGAAAAAACCCCCCTTTATTACAAACAGGGGGACTTATTGTTACAAAGTCATGCCTTTTGGCTTGAAAAATGCTGGAGCCACGTATCAAAGGCTAGTGACCAAGATGTTCCAAGAACCCCTGGGGGAAACAATGGAGGTGTACATTGATGACATGTTGGTGAAATCAACACAAGCATAAGATCATTTCCATCATCTCATGATTACTTTCGAGATCCTCCACAGGTATAACATGAAATTAAATCAAGAAAAATGTTCCTTCGGCGTCAAATCAGGTAAATTTTTGGGTTTTCTCGTATCAAACAGAGGTATTGAAGTAAATACTGCTCAAATTAAAGCTATTGAAGAAATACCTGATATACTCACGAACAAAAAAGAAGTTCAAAGATTAACATGCATGATTGCAGCCTTAGGAAGATCCATCTCCAGATTTTCATAGAAGAGTTTTAAATTCTTATCAGTCTTGAAGAAGCAGAACCAGTTCGAAGGGACTGAAGAATGCCAACAAGCTCTTAAAGATTTGAAGGCCTACCTATATAAACCCCCGCTGCTGTCTAAACCAAAGGAGGGGGAAAGGTTATATGTTTATCTTGTTGTTGCAGAAATTACCGTAAGTTCAGTCTTGGTAAGGGAGGACAAAGGTAAACTGATGTTTTATACGTCAATACCACACAAGAGGGGGGTGATTTGTGTGGTGTCCAATTTTTGAGTGCAGTCTCTATAGAAGAACCTGGTTCTTCTTGGTGTTCCAACTTCTACTGTTTGCGGAAAAGTAATTGCAGAAATTAAAGAACACAACAACTTTACGTGGAAAACACCTGGTTCAAAAGGTGAAAAAAACACGACCTACTTCCCAGTAGGATTTTCCCAAACTCTTCATTACAACTCTGAGCCAAACAACATTTACAAAATAAACTCTTTTGTAAACCTAAGGACTAACTCTAATCCCTTTGTGGCAAACTAGCCTCTAGCTAATTGCGACAAACTTCAATTTAACTCTAACTTGATCAATGTGTACCTATTACAATTGATTCTAATAAAGCTGAAAGATACAATATTTAATCACCTACTACAAACCAACTAGACTCAAAAGATAACAAATGGGGCTGGTTCTTCTAGCTGGTTCAAGTAGCTTTTGTGTCGCACAAGGATTCTGCTTGCAAAATTGCTTTGGTAATTTTGCTTTCAGTTTTTGCTTCATTTCTGTCTTTGTGCGATCAATTCTTCAGCAGGAATGCTTCACCAATTTATAGAATCTGTAATTGAGATGTTGTTTGTTCAGTTCTAGTGCAACTCTTCCTTGGTGGAAGAGTTTGTGTTCATCTTAACTTCCTCGATTGTTTCTGTCCTTCCTGAATTCGAACTCTTTCTTCTTATCACTTTGCAACCTTTTCGCTTTAGGAGACAAACTCTTAGTTCATAGATAATTCACAGATCATGTTTATCTCCTATGCATGTACGCTTCTTGTGCCAATGGTTCTGTTTGATAATGTTTGCCCTGATGGACCTGGTTCAACTGGGTAGGCATTTGTCAATCTTCAAAACCATGCAGTGACTTGGTTCAACAAATTCCCCCTTTTTGATGATGACAAACTCTGTGCTCAGCCCTGTACATACTTCAATCCAACCTAGACACTTTGTGAAGTTTTTAAGCATTTAACATAGAGAGACTAGGTTCATTAGGTTATAAAATATCACAAAAACCTTTGAAGCACATATCTTCCCCCTTTTGGCATCATCGAAAAGTTGCAAAATGATAAACTTACCAGAGTTATTAACAATTACTCATGGCCATTGAGGCAACTGCAGGTGCAAAACATGATTAATCATCAAAAGAAACCAATCAAATGTAAGCTATTTAAGAAACTGAGACAGAATCAATAACTAAAAAGCAAATTCATTGATTATATCATAAATCAATCACTATACACAAAATGAATTAAAAACAGTCGCAACCATGATCAGAACAACAAGATAAAATCTCAAACTGGGCATTGAAGGGGTTTTGGTGGCACTGGACTCCTAGGGCTGGGAAGGGGCAGATGAGGTTGTGGTTATGGCTTGAAGAAGGGAGAGCATTTGTTGAAGAACACCCTCATTCTTCTCATTCTCTTTGGCTAATTCAGTTTTGAGAGCATCCCGCTCAGCTTCAACCTCAATAAGGCGAGATTTCAATCGAAGGATCTCCGCATCCTTTATCTCACCTTCCTACACAAGTGACATGACCTTGCTGTTAACAAGAATTTTCCTAGATGAACCAGGTTCATCCTCAGGAACATTTACAATGTAGTCACAAGTCAGCAGTGTATTCTTCCCAACATAGTCCTTAGTAGTAGCCATCTCAGCTTTCTTCATAGGAACCTTGAAGTGGGCAATCACAGCAGTCAGAATAAATCTATACGGTATAGCATGCGCCTTTGCTCCATTCACAACTCTGTCCAAGAGCTGGATGATGAAAGCAGGCCAATTGATCTGCTTACCCCTGTACAAGCATTCCATAAGCGTGAGGTCCATGTAGCTGGCAATGTTCCTTCGCTCTTGTCTTGGCAGTAAAAACTTGATCACAAACTCAAAGAACAATTTGTACTGAGGTCGCATCTCGCTCTTGAATAATGCCCTGGGCTCAGGTTCTTAATCATTCTCATAGAAAAACCTGGTGATGTTGAGAGCTGAGGACATACCATCCAGATTAGGCCATATTTGCCTTGTATACTCATCATAACCCTCAGCAGGGATATTCAGTATCTCCCCCAACTCATTTGCATCAAATGAGATTTCAGCTCCATGAACCCTGGTAGTTACCCTGCCATCCTTGACAACTGCGTTGGCCATAAATTAAACCAACTCATATCTAGCCAGCCTTCCTTCCAGATGAAGAACCATGTCCTTCCACCCTTGCACGTCTAGGGTATCCATTAGGAAAATCATCCCTGATTCCTCAAGGTCTCTAACCAGCTTTCCCTTCAAGTTAGTATGTTTGCCAAACATGGTGAGTTTGTCAGTATCTTCACCTGACTCTTCCTCTTCTCCTCCACTCCATTCATCTTCATCAGTAATCTTGACTTTTATTGACTCAAACCTGGTCCTCTTTGCAATGGTAGAGGGTGTGGTAGACACAGATGCTAACTTCTTGGAAGAAGCCTTAGCTTTCTTGAGTGTAGGTGTCTTAACCACAACTGGAGCAGGCTGCTCCTCATGATGGACCAGGTCCATCGCATCATCATCAATAGTAATTGCCTCAATAGGCTCTCCCGCTTTTGCCTTTCCCTTGGCAGCCTTTTTCTTTTTGCTCTCTCTCAGAGCTATTTCTAATTTTTCTTCTTTTTGCCTGACAACACTTTTTGTAGCTCGAATCTTTGGGGCAGGAGCATCAGCAAATAATGAAGCTTTCCTCTTCTTTGGTTGAACTGGGGTAGTAACCTTCTTGGACTTAGGAGTTCTTTTCTTTTTGGGATTATAGGACTCCCCCAACTTCCTCAGCATCTCAGCCAACGTCTCCCCAATAGATGAACCAGGTTCATCTACTAATTGTTGTAGGCTCTCCAGACTTGCTGTTGCTTCCCCAGAAATGCTTCCCCCTAAAGCTATGACTCCTTCTTCATCAATCACAGGAGCGGGGCCACAAATAGCCAGAGTGGCACCGTCCTTCCCAGATCCCCTTACCGAGCTCCCTTCTCTCTCTCTCTCTCTCATGGTTTATATTTTTACCAAGTTTTATCCGCCTATCCGGCACCTCTACATCCACAATCGACCCAACCAAAACAAATATGTTCTCAGCCATACCCGTTGCAGACCCAACTTCAAGATTTCCCTGTTCAGTGTCAGATGAACCTGGTGCTTCATCCTCATTAGCGGATTTGAAGGATTCACTGGAGAATTCAGAATCTTGGACCTTGCTAGCTTGAAGTATTTCTTCCAGAAACTTGGCATGAGAACTAGAAGCAACTGATTTTCTGGCCAAAACTTTCACTCTACGCACCCTGGGGGATGAAGTAGGGTTAGGTGTAGGTTCAGGAGTAGGTTCAAGAACTGGAGGGTTTTGGAGGGTTGAAGATCTGACTGGAGTATGTGAACTGTTTAATGATGGAGAATTAGAACTAGAATTACCATCCCCATAATCAGGGTTGGTGGAGGAAGATGAAGCAGGGGTGGTGAATACATTTTTATGAATAATTTTGGAACAGAAGAAAGTCGATCAGTTTTGGTTTGAGAGGAATGAAGAACTAGGTTCGACGATTATACTTTTGAAGAGAGGAGTTAATGATGGCCTTTTAAAGATGTGGTTATTAATTGTACAACGGGCAAATTTATTAGTCAAGTGGAAGTCTAATAGTTGTAGGGGTGTCATTGATTAGACGGTTAGGGATCCCTAAATCAAGGCTAATTAAGATACGATGGGACTCTTTGGAACTGGTTCATTTTAGGATAAGTACATAGAATTTGAAATGAGCCAAATATACATAGATTCCTGCTCACGTGTGACTATAATTATTTCAATAAGTGTATGGAGCTGAGCACGTACCTTGTCAGTCAGATGAACCAGCAGCAATGAACCAGGTTCATCGTGTTAAAGTCTTTAATTTGCCTCAATTTACATAGATAGAAAAACATCATTAGCAACCAGGAAATCATATTAATACATGGCAAGAGAGTATGGCAGTAAAGTCATAATACTGAGTAATGATTAGTCTGGTTAATTATTTATTTTAGTCATAATATTGATCTTAATCATCCCTAATTCAATCTGGTTTCTCTCAACATCTATGTGCTTAGTTCTTTTATGATGAACCGGGTTCTTCGTCATACTAACTGCACTAGTGTCTTCAAAGAAAATAGGAATGCATCCAAACTCTATACCAAAGTCCATAAGTTATTGCTTGATCCATAGCAACTGAGCACAGCATGAGGCTGCAACCACATATTCAGCCTCAGCAGTAGACAAGGCTACTGAATTTTATTTCTTGGTGGCCCAAGACACAAGGCAAGAGCCCAAAAAGTGAGCCATGCCTGAAGTACTTTTCCTGTCAACCAGGAAACCTGCATAATCTGCATCAGCATACCCTACAAGGTCGAAATTACTACCTTTAGGATACCAAAGGCATAAATCAGTAGTACCTTTCAGATATCTCAGAATTCTCTTCACTGCAGTTAGATGGGACTCCTTTGGATTTGCCTGAAACCTAGCACACAGTCCTACACTGAACACAATATCAGGTCTGCTGGCAGTGAGATACAATAAAGACCCAATCATCCCTCTGTATACCTTCTGATCAACGGATGAACCGGGTTCATCCACATCTAATTTTGTAGCTGTGGCTATGAGGGTGTCAATTTCTTTTGAGTCTTCCATTTGAAATCTTTTGAGCAATTCCTTCACATATTTTTGTTGATGGATCATTGTTCTATTTGAGTTTTGCTTGATTTGCAAGCCTAAGAAGAAGTTTAGCTCACCCATCATACTCATCTCAAACTCACTCCCCATCCGTTTAGCAAATTCCTTACTCAATTTTTCAGAGGTCGCCCTAAATATGATATCATCCACATATATTTGCACAACCAGGAGATCCTTACCTTTTTCCTTTAAGAACAAGGTACTGTCAATTTTACCTCGTTATATCCATGTTCTAGCAGGAATTTTGATAGTCGCTCATACCATGCTCTTGGTGCTTGTTTGAGTCCATACAAAGCCTTGTCAAGTTTGTATGCTGGTCAGGTGTCTTCTTGCTTTTGAACCCTGGAGGATGTTTTACAAATACTTCTTGCTTTAGATAACCATTGAGGAAAGCACTTTTAACATCCATCTGATGGAGAGTGAATTCCATGTGTGCAACAAATGCTATAAGAAGTCTGATTGCCTCCAATCTTTCCACAGGAGCAAAGGTCTCATGATAGTCAATTTCCTCTTCTTGACTATATCCTTGGACAACCGGTCTGGCCTTGTTTCTTGTAACAGTTCCATCCTCATCGAGTTTGTTCCTGAAGACCCACTTGGTGCCAATTACTGATCTGTCTAGTGGTCTGGGTACCAAGTGCCAGACTTGACTTCTTTCAAATTGATTCAGCTCTTTTTGCATGGCATTTACCCAGTCAGCATCTTGTAAGGCTTCATCAATGTTCTTTGGTTCAATCAAGGATAGAAAGGCATCAAACGCACATAGAATTTTCAAGGAGGATCTTGTTTTGCTTCCGGATGTCAACTATGCTATGATGTTATCAAGAGGGTGAGAACTCTGATATGTGTGTGGTTTGAGAACCAATTGTTCACTTCTAGATGATCCCATGATGTCTTGTTGTTGTGGAACAGGATCAGGGCCAAGGTCTAGAGTACTTTGCTATTGAGTTCCCCCTGTCATGTTGCTCGGGGTAGTTGGACCTGGTCCATCACCTGCTCAATCTTCCATAATTGCTTCAATTTGTTCACTGCTTCTGACCAGTCCAAGCTCCTCATCTTGTGGTTCCTGTCTCTCAGAAATAGTGTTAGTTTCATCAAAAACAACATGCACACTCTCCTTTACACACATAGTTTTTTTATTATAAACTTTATAAGCTTTTCTATGTGATGAATATCCCAAGAATACTCCATCATAACTTCTGGGATCAAATTTACCTAGGGAATCTATGCCATTGTTGTGCACAAAGCACTTGCATCCGAAAGCCCTAAGGTGGGATATGTTGGGCTTTCTCCCTTTAAGTAATTCATAAGGAGTTTTCTCTACCAGTGGCCTGGTCATGCATCTATTTATTATGTAGCATGCAGTGTTTATTGCTTCTGCCCAGAAGCTGTGAGGTAGTTTTCTAGAAAGAAACATGGTTCTGGCCATGTCTTCAAGAGTTCTGTTCTTTTTTTCAACAACCCCATTTTGCTGTGGGGTTCTAGGGGCAGAAAAGTTGTGATTGATACCATGTTCATCACAGAACTCATCAAACTTTGCATTCTCAAATTAAGTACCATAATCAGATCTTATTGATGCTAGTTGATTTCCCAACTGTTTTTGAGTTTTTCTAACAAATGAAGTGAACATATCAAATCTTCATCTTTAGATGTCAGAAATAAGGTCCAAGTGAACCTTGAGTAATCATCAACTAGCACAATTACATATTTTTTACCACCTCTCNAAGGAGGGAATCATTGTCCAACACACTTAAGCAAGTGAGTTCATTTTCATACAGTGTGGACAAGTCTATGACATAGATGTTATTCATTCTTCTTCCCTGCAAAACAATCTTGTCAGTAAGTAGGTTAATCACAAAACATTTTGCGGAAGTGAAAGCAACCAGGTTACCTCTGTCACACAATTGTGACACATTGATCAAGCTATATTTCAAGCCATCTATCAAGTACACATGTTCAATGGAACGTGTGTCATCCTTACCTACCTTACCAACCCCTATAATTTCACCTTTCTTTCCATTTCCAAATAAGACATTTCCTCATTTGAGGTTTTCAAGTGAAAGGAACGGTTCCTTGTTTCCTGTCATATATTTTGAGCAACCACTATCCAAGTACCAAATTTGGCTGCTTCCTCTCACTTGAACCTACAAAAAGAAATCAGGGGTTAGTTTTAAGAACCCAAACTAGTTTGGGTCCTTTCTATGAGAGAAAGGATGAATTAAGCTTTTTCTGGCCCAATTTGGTAACCAGTTTTTCTTTTTAACAAAACTATCATTTCTTCGACTGGACTGCTCTTTTGCAGTACATTCAATTTTGTAATGACCAGTCTTACCACAATAGGTGCAGATTTTATTCTCAGGGAGAGTGAGATACTTTCTTTTTGGATCCCACTTGGGCAGTTGACTCCCAAAGCCAAGTCCTCTCCGGTTGCTACTATGGTTTTCTTGAAGCCATGTTAAGGCATCAGAGGATTTATTCCATTTACAAGTTCGATCTTACTCATGTTTTACTTTACCAAGTTCTTATTTAAGAGTCCTTATTTGTTCATCCTTGGTATACATCTTATCTTTTAGTTTTCCCATATTTTCTTCTAACATGGTATGAGAATGATCAACAATCTTTTTACTGGATCCTAGCTTTAACTTTAAATTTTCAGATTTTAGCTCTAGAATCTCAGTTTCAAGTGGATGAACCTGGTTCATCAGGACAGTGTTTTTCTTTTCAAATTCACTTACTCTGATTCCAGGTTCATGCATTTTGCTTTTAGCATTGCACATTCTTTAGAGAGTTGTTCTTTCTCTTTGGTTGTTTCTTCAGAATCATCCATGAAATCCAGTAGCAACTCAGAGAGTTTCTCTTTAGATAGGAACTTTATTTTGTTTTTGAGATGGGAGATACTTACCTCTGGTTCTTCATATTATTCCTCATTTGATTCTCCAATTGCCATGAGCGCCTGTTCTTCACTCTCACCATCTTCTGATTCTTCATCTGAGCTTTCCCCCCAAGCAGCAACCATAGCCTTTGTTGTGGTTTTCTTGGGTTGGACCAGTTCCTTCTTCCTGTTCCTTCTTTCAAATCTCTCCTTTTTCCATTCCAATTCCCACTGAGGACAATTCTTGATATGGTGGTCAGTCTTTCCACACTTGTAGCATCCCTCGTTGACTGGCCTTTCTGGAGCTTTAGCTTTGTTGTAGTTTCCACCTCTTGAGATGCCCTTTTTCCTTATGAGGAAGTTTCTGAATTCCTTAGTGATCATGGCCATCTCATCTTCCTCCAGATCTGCTCCCTCGGTGATTCTCAGTGCTAGACTCCTTTCCTTCTTTGGAGCATCCATTTTCATTGTCTGCCTTCTGAGTTCATAGGCAGTAAGGTTTCCAATAAGCTCGTCCAATCTGAGGGTTGCCATATTTTTGGATTCCTGGATAGCAGTGATTTTGCTTTCCCAGGAAATTGGCAAGACCCTTGTCGGATCTTCTCCACCCTGTCCTCTTCAAGAATGACTCTACCAAGAGACTTGAGTTCATTTGTCAGAGTTGTGAACCTCGTGTACACCTCTTGGATTGTCTCTCATTCTTTCATAGTAAAGTTTTCATACTGAGAGTATAGTAGAGTACCTCTTGATCTTTTCACTTA
>ML252659.1:12873-48842 GCA_005239495.1 Nicotiana undulata | reverse complement strand
AACTAATGCTAAAGGAACTAACTTTATTGAAAATATAATTTTTCCTAAGTTTTCTCAAAAAAAATGAAAACCGACCCCGGGCCAGCTTGGTCTAAACTCGGGATTCAGACCAAATTACGTTTACCCATTCACCCACAAACCCAAATATACAATTAATTTCTTAATCCGACCTCAATTCGAGGTAAATATTCGGTTTTTATAAAATTCCTTAATTCTACCCAAACCCTCAATTTTTACCATGAAAATTCTTAGTTTTTGATTTAAAAGTGATGAAAAACAATGGGTAATTGAAGGAGTAAAGTTTAGAATTGATTACCTATGACTTGGGGATGATATTTGGTGAAGAAATTCGTTCCTAGGGCTGTGAGGTTCAAAAATTTGAAGAAGAAGAAGAAGTCTACCCGTTTTGTATTTATTTTTTTGCCAGCTATTCTGTCTTGTTTCTCGTTCCAAACGATCCCTAAACTGGATTTTCTTGTGTCCAATGGATTCCTTGTGAAATTCTAGTGAATTTAGGCTTTTTAATCACTCAATTTGACCTTATAATGAAGGAGATATGTAGGTTTTAAGATTTGCAAATAGTGCAGGTTTTTAATACGCCGTCAGGGCAAATTCGTAATTAACCTGAAAAATCCGGGCAACCTTGGTAAAATGCCCATAAAATCCTCATACGATGTCCAAATTCGATGATTCTTTTTGCTACGGGTCCGTAATTACGATACTGATCTAATACTTTGTTCAAAACATAAATCGGAGCTCATTTGCTCAATATGATATCATTTATGCTTGAAGAAACGATGTCGAAGCATAAGAAAGAACGAGCGCAACACAACCCAAACCTATTTGAAACTCACCNCATAATATGGACTTTCTCCTTCGATCAAATCATGAAAATAACATGTAAAACAACGAATTAAACCTCAAAACTCATTATTTTCCTCAAGAACACTTATAGTTCATAACTTTTCAACCGGATGTCCGAATCACGTCAAAAGAACTCTGTATTTCACCAAATTTCACAGGCAAGGCCTGAATATCATAACTAATCTGTACCGGCCTCCGGAACCAAAATATGGGCCCGATACCAATGACTTCAAACATTAATTCTTTTCATTATTTCATAAATATTTCAGCAAAATAATTTCTTTCAAAAATTGATTTCTAAGGCTTGGGACCTCGGAATTCATTTTCGGGCATACGCCCGAGTCCCATATTTTACTGTGGACCTTCCGGGATTGTCAAAACACAAATCCCGGTCCGTTTACTCAAAATGTTGACCAAAGTCAACTATAATAAAATCTTAACTCTAGAAACTACTATTTCTCATATTTTAACATAAAAGCTTTCCGGTTTCACGCCCGGACTGCGCATGCAAATTGAGTATTTAAAATTAATCTTTTTATGGCTAATAAGCCTAGAATTGTGTCTAAATTCTTAAAATGACCCTTTGGGTCATCACAACTGGTCAGTTGAACTTTGCTTGTGCTTGTTCTTGGTACTTGTACAAGTTTCACTCCTTTTTTAGTAGGTTTTGAACTAGTTGTCACCCTTTTTGACTAAACCCTGCAACAAGCACAACAAGTAAGCCTTTGGGACTATTTTTCATACACATTTATCCAAAACTTAAGCAAGAAAGAGTGGAAAATGAGGTAAAATATCGAGGTATCAACTCCCCCCCCCCCCCAACTTAAGCTTTTGCTTGTCCTCAAGCAAACAAAATAAGCCCCACCCCGTTTTGAGTAAATCCAAAAAAATTCAGCTGTCCTAAGGTAACCTCTTCTAGCATCAATTGGGACTAACAATTGCCTTCAATGCAAATGAATCATTAACAATATTTGACCTTTTAAAACCATGGATTTCAGTGCGACACAAGAGCATCAAGAGTTGAATCGACTCATAAACGAAACTCTTACTACTACTTTGGTCATTGTGGAAACCAAAACCTATACTCCTCAACTCTCCCTAAGCAAACCTAGCTTTAAGATTGTAACACTCAGAACGAGGATAATGAGAGTTCACTCATCTCTCTCAAGGAAAAGACTCAAGTCCGGCTCAAAGTACCATAGGCTTGCTCCTTATGTGAGTCACCACTAATGTAAGCTTCATTCGACTCAAGATCATATAGGACTTTTGTGGAGACATATTGAAGGCTTTTGGGTTCAAGGTAAGAAATATTTGGTCTAAGTGGGTTCCATCTTCCCTTAAGCATTTCATTTGTTTCACTTCTTGCGCACATTCTCTTAACTTCTTGAGTCATAAAGCTCTTTCTAAGGGGTTAGAGAGACACACTGTCACACCTTTTTGTTCAATTCAATCATTTTTCTCCTTTCTAAGAATTCCACACCTTTAATTTCTTTCTTTTCATTGATTCCCTTTTATTTCTTCTGACTTGCTCATTCTTTTTGACTTTTTGTTTTTCTTTTCTTTCTTTTTCATTGCCTTTCCTTTTTCTTTTTCACTTTATTGCATTCCTCGTATCTCCCCCAAACTTACATTTTTGCCTTGTGCTTAGGAAAGAAGGGGTTCCAAGAGAGGGTCAGAAGGGGTGAAGGTTTGTATCATGGTTCGTGAAAGAAACAGGTCTAAGGCTCAAAAGGGTTGACTATTGTCTGGTAGGCTATGGAAATGTTCAAGTCATCATTCGGATCAAGGAGAGCCTATACTCACATCTCAAGTCAAACTACACTTAGGATTTCGCCTAGACAAACATTCAGGGCAAGTTCTAGACTAATGGCACGAGACTTGGACTTGCAATTCAAATTCTCACCACTAAAGCTATGGGATTGCTGAAGAGACAGAGTCAGGGGCCCACAATGACCTTAGCTATGATTTGAGCAACAAAATGGTCCCGAAAAAAAACCACTTGATGATTATCGGTCAACACAAGAGTCTCAAGATCACAACTTTCACCATCCTAAACACAACAATTTATTTTTGACCATAGGATCAAAGGCAAATGTGTTAGGCCTAAGTAAAGCTTTGCTTGAGGCACCTTTACTCACTAGCTATTATTTATAAAAAGCAAATAGAAAAATAAACTCAAACCCTTAAGAAGGTTGTCACACTATCCATCTTCGGGAAGAGCCACCCGGTTCACACAAATTCCACCTTTGGAAAGAAGCGAGGCATTAAGAAAACCAAAGGCTTATTGCACGCAAAAAATTCAAAACAAGAAGCTAGAAAAAAAAAATAAGAAGCTATAAAAAGGAAAAATGCGGAAAGTAAAATGCGTAAAGTAGAATGAATATATACAAGAAAGGGTTTAATCGAATATACATAAGGGGGAATGAATATATACATTAGAAAGAAACTTAATATACAGACCAAAAGTGCAAAAATATGAATAGTACTAGAATAGTAAAGTTATGTACATACCAAAATAAAAAAAAAGCATAATAAAAACGAAATAGTATCAAATATGTACATTTATCCAAATCCAAAATAGGGCTACCCCCTCAAATGAGAGGTAGCATTGTCCTCAATGATAACGTAACAAAATAATCTCAAAATAAAGGAGAAAGAGTAAAGAGAAACTCCCTATAGGCCCTCCGTCTGCAGAGGATCCTGAGTATGGGTCCCGGGGTTTGTGGACTGCATGGGATCCTGTGACTGGTCCTCATAACCCTGTGTCTCCTTCGGGACCTGGATCTCCTCTATAACCTGGGCCTGTACTGGCAGATGTGGCTGACTCGAGGTGCCTCCCTACGAGTCCGCCAACTCTATCACAATGCCCTCAGTACCGGGAAGCACTCTCTTCCTCTTTGGTGGCCTCTCTATCTCCGGCTCTGACTCAGGCTGGGCAATAGGATCATGCAGCAGCAGGTCTAATGGCATGTGATCTTCCTTCAGCTTATCTACTTCCTTCCTTAACTGCTTCACTGACTCCCTGGAGGCACGTGTCTTCCTCAGCTTCTTAGTCTCCTTGGCAAGTTCTTTTAGTGCCTTTCCATGATTGCCAACAACGTCCAGAATCAACTTTTGGTTCTCAATGATCTTCTTCTGGTTGCCCAAAAGCTCCTTGAGAGTGTCCTCCACGGACCGTGGGACCTGTGGCGGAGGAGGTGCAGCTTGGGCTGCCACCGTCGTGGAAAGGACAGGCAGCTTAGAAGTAGCTGCCTGCATCCAGTTGTTGATACTGGATAGGGTCTGGCTCAGACGGTGGGCAGTCAAAGGGTATGCCTATGATGAAGGAATGCCTGAGGCTGCTGAAGTGGAGGGGCCAGCAATGTCCGGGGTGGCTGAGGCAGGGTGAGAAGATGCCACTACAACCACTGGATCTTCAGACTGGCCAGTGGGAGCCGTGGCTTTTCCTTTGAAATTATTGCTTTTGGGGTTGTCATCACCCTGAAGGCTGTACCAGGAGAATGGAGCCTTTGGCTTAGCCTTTACATCAAACTTTTTCCCCTCTACCTTTTGGTCTTCAAAGTACATGGTCAAGAAATTAGGGAAAGGGTAGGCTCTATCACCTTCATTCACCACCCGGTTAATAACCCTTGACATCACATTCCCGACATTGATCAGGATCCCTGCCATGATTGAGGCCACCAGCACAGCACGCCTGAGTGGAAGAGAATTTTCGTGAAATGTGGGGTCTAGCCTGCTACACACGAACGTCTCCCAACCTTTGGCTTCAAAGTTTAACGTTCTCCTCAGAATCCCCTTCCCTGCTTGCAACTAGTCTGGGGTTTCACCTGGGATTGCCAAGTGCTCCACTAGCCATGGACGGGCCTCATCCCCCGCATTCAATTTCTCCAAGTACTCCGTCTCATCCTCATCATCGAAGTCAAGGTACCCATTTATTGCATTCCCATCAAAAGGTACAGTCAGATTTCGCACCTTAGCCGCCTTGAAGTCCTTTTTCAGATAAGCCAAATTAGTGTAGAACTCCTTGACTAGGTGCTCATTTGCCTCCGACATCTGGCAAGTGAAATAGTCCCAGCCTTTTCTCTCCCTGAACTGTCTCCACACATTGGGGTTGTCCGGTAAAAGGTCCCTTGTGATTAATTTGCGCTCCGGTATCAATTTCCTTTCCGACCACTATTCCCGGAATTTGTGAAAGGCTAGTTCACTCACAAAACGATCTTTCCATGCTTCAGGGTTTCTTGTTCTTTCAACTCCCCCTACTTGGGGTTCACCCCCTGTTTGGGGTTCATCCCCTGCTTCTTATTCTTCAGAGTGGTCACCCGATAGTGAAGTTGTGGGTGAGGTAGAGTATTCATGATCACTCCCTGCAACTGAGCCCTTAGACAACTCAGAGTGTGTTGATGCTTGGGCAGCAGGGGAGTCAGAAGGTTCATTTGTCAATCTGAACCTCTCCGGGAAGTCTGGGACAAACTCTGGTACCGACTCTGACTCAGATCCCTCTCCGGAGAGGGTGCATACTAACTTCCCGATTGAGAAGCACCTCTATCCATGGCCCAGATTATTTTTCTAGTTGCTTTTATTGCTTGCCGGACTTGGGGGGTTAGTTTGATCAGTCACTTGCCTCTCCCCCGAGAGGATTCACCCTTTCCGCTTGGTTTACGGCCACCACCTCTTGGTTGGACCATAATCTGCAAGTCAAATTCATTTAAAGCTTGTTAGTATCCCAACAGTGCATACATTAGAGAACACAAAGGTAACGAGTATTGGATGTGGAGTTGTAGAAGTAGCAGACCACGGACCGCACAAAAAGGACCGCGGTTCGCACTGAGTTGAGGTTCAGACTACCCATACTCTGAAGAAGTTCACCGTGGATCGCATAAAACAACCGCGGTCCTCACTAAGGCACCGCGGACCGCACAAAAAGAACCGCGGTCTGCATTGGGGTGGGGTTCAGAATACCCACACTCTAAAGATGAACACCACGGACCGCACAAAAAGAGCCGCATTACGCACTGGGGTGGGGTTCAGAATACCCACCCTCTGAAGATGAACACCACGGACCGCATAATAACAATCGCGGTCCGCACTAAGGCACCGCGGACCGCATAAAGAAGCACCGCGGTCCGCACTAAGTCCCAACCTAGGGTTCCAATTTTAATTTTTAATTCAAGTGTAAATGCACATGTTATTAATACCCTAGGTGCTTAATCAGTGTATTTAACTAAAATGGGTCTAAATTAAGCATTATGAGCAAACCTTACACATGATTAATGGATTAAAGAAGAAAACAAAGAGAAATAAGAAGAAAAACTACCTATTAAACAAGAAAATAACAAAATTAAGAAGTTAGGGAGATAAAATTAAACTTACTAGATGTAGGATGAAGATGAGATGAATGAGATGAATTTCTTGAACTTAGCAATGGGTATGCACAGTGAAAATTTTACTGTAGAGCTAACAATGAGCGAAAAGTGTAAACTGAGGCCCTCAGGCCCTATTTGTAGAAGTTTGGCCTAGGACCCACGTCACTTACCCCACTGCGGACTGCATAAAATGACCGCGGTCCGCAGTTCTCAACCTTTCGGGGCATTTGGGCAAATGGCCACTGCGGTACGCACAAAATGAACCACGGACCGCACAAAATGTAGTGCGGCCGCGGTGGCAACTTTAGAGAACAAGTTGTTTGTGAGAAAGCTCTGTAGACCGCATAAAAAGGACCGCGGTCCGCACTGCAACTTCAGAGAGCTAGTTTTTTCAACTTAGCCTTGTGCCCTGCATCAAAATAATCCTACAACATCCCACAACTAGTTATTCCAACAACAAATCCTATACTACTAAGAAAATCAAAGAAAATAAAAAATAAAGACACATGGGTTGCCTCCCAAGAAGCGCCTGATTTAACGTCGCGGCACGACGCATGTTATCATGTTCAATTGAGCTTCATCAAAGCCACCACATGGCTATCTTCAAATTTCCCTAGGTAATGCTTGCACCGTTTCCCATTCACTCGAAAAATCTCCCCATTTTTGTTCTTGAGATCGAGAGCACCAAAGGGTGTAACCAACACAACTTCAAACGTGCCACTCCACTTGGATTTGAGTTTGTCCGGAAAGAGACGGAGTCTATAATTGAAAAGGAGCACTAAGTCTCCCACCTTGAATTCCCGTTCTTTGGCATACTTATCATGGAGGTACTTCATTTTGTCTTTGTACAAGGAGGAGTTAGTGTATGCATGAAATCTGAACTCATCTAGCTCATTCAAGTGATCAACTCTGAGATTAGCAGATGTGTCCCAATCCAAATTCAACTTCTTCAAAGCCCAAAGTGCCTTGTGCTCCAATTCCACTGGAATATGACAAGCCTTGCCATACACCAACCGGTAAGGTGACATACCGATTGGGTTCTTGAAGGCGGTCCGGTAAGCCCAAAGAGCATCATCAAGCTTCCGGGACCAATCAGTCCGGTTAGCATTCACTGTCTTGGCCAATATATTCTTGATTTCACGATTGGACACTTCCACCTGTCCACTTGCTTGAGGATGGTACGGAGTAGACACCTTATGATTGACTCCATACTTCGATAGCAAAGAATCAAAGGCCCTATTGCAAAAGTGAGATCCCCGTCACTGATGATGGAACGGGGTGTCCCAAATCTTGTGAAAATATGCTTCTTCAGAAAACCAACCACACTCCGGGCCTCATTATTGGGCAAAGCCACGTCCTCAACCATTTTGAAACGTAGTCCACCGCCACGAGTATGTAAATGTTTCCACAAGAGATCACAAATGGCCCCATAAAGTCAATACCCCATACATAAAAAATATCCACCTCTAGGATTGTAGTGAGAGGCATCTCATCTCTCTTGGATATGCCACCCATTCGTTGGCATTCATCACATCGCTTCACCAACTCACTAGCATCCTTGTATAAGCTAGGCCAAAAGAAACCACAGCTTAGCACTTTGGAGGCAGTCCTTGCCCCTCCATGATGACCACCATAAGGTGAGGAGTGGCAAGACTCAAGAATCGATCCTTGTTCTTCTTCGGGAACACATCGCCGGATGACACCGTCATTGCAAATCTGGAATAAGTATGGTTCATCCCAATAATTTCATGCTATCCCTCCTAAGCTTCTTCCTTTGGTTGGAAGAGAGCTCACAAGGAACAACACCGGTGACAATATAATTGGCAATGTCCCCGAACCATGGCATTTCTTGCATTGACACAGAAAGAAGTTTTTCATCAGGGAAACTATAATCAATTTCAAGCCCATCACTAGGCCGATCTTACTCCTCCAAGCGGGAAAAATGGTCGGCCACTTGGTTTTCACTCCCTTTTCGATCAATAATCTCCAAGTCGAACTCTTGAAGCAACAACACCCACCGCATGAGTCTCGCTTTGGAGTCCTTTTTGGTCATGAGATACCAAAGTGCTGCATGGTTGGTGTGACTTATGACCTTGACACCCATAAGATAAGGACGAAATTTCTCCATCGCAAAGACTATTTCTAATAGCTCATTCTCGGTGGCAGTGTAGTTCATTTGGGCTGAGTTCATTGTTTTGCTAGCATAATAGATGGGGTGAAAGATCTTGTTCACCCTTTGGCCCAAAACCGCCCCCAAAGCCACATCACTGGAGTCACACATTAGCTCAAAAGGAGAGCTCCAATCGGGTACGGTAATAATTGGTACGGAAGTGAACTTTTGCTTCAATGGCTCAAATGCCTTCATGCAATTGTCATCAAAGTTGAACTTGGCATATTTCTATAGCAATTTGCAAAGAGGATTGACCACCTTAGAGAAGTCCTTAATGAAATGCCGATAGAACCCGGCGTGCCCAAGGAAGCTCCGGACCCCCTTAACCGAAGTTGGAAGTGGAAATTTAGAAATCACTTCAATCTTCGCCTTGTCCACTTCAATTCCATTTATCGAGATTTTGTGGCCCAACACTATCCCTTCTTCCACCATAAAATGGAATTTTTCCTAGTTTAATACTAGGTTGGTCTCTTCACACCGAGCGAGGACTTTGTCAAGATTGCTCAAACATTCATCAAAGGAGTCCCCAACTACGCTGAATTCATCCATAAACACCTCGAGGAAGTCTTCAACCATATCAGTAAAGATTGCCATCATGCACCGCTGAAATGTGGTGGGTGCATTGCAAAGTCCAAAAGGCATCATGGAGAAGGCAAATGTATCACACGGGCACGTGAAGGTAGTCTTTTCTTGGTCCTCGGGGGAAATCAAGGTTTGGTTATAGCCTGAATACCCGCCAAGAAGCAATAGAAATCCCGACCCGCAAGCCTATCAAGAATTTGATCCAACAAGGGCAGGGGGAAATGATCCTTGCGAGTCACTTTGTTTAGCTTGCGGTAATCTATACACACCCGCCAACCTGTGACCGTTCTTGTTGGAATGAGTTCATTTTTGTCATTTTGGACCACTGTCATGCCATCCTTTTTTGGAACACATTGGACTGGAGAAGTCCAAGCACTATCCGAGATTGGGTAGACAACCCATGCATCAAGCCACTTGATTATTTTCATTGAGCCTCCATTGGATTTCTACGGAAGGCTTCGCTCCATCCTCAAGAATGATTTTGTGCATGCAAAATGCGGGGCTTATTCCTCGAATGTCAGCAAGTGTCCATCCTATGGCCTTCTTCCTCCTCTTTAGCACTTTTAGAGTGAAGTCTACCTGCAATTGGGTTAGGCAAGATGAAAGTATAATAGGTAAAGTACGAGAGGGACCAAGATATTCATATCTGAGGTGTGGTGGAAGTGGCTTCAACTCCAATGTAGGTGGCTCTTCAATTGAGGGCTTTGTCGGAGGAGTTTTCTGATTCTCCAAGTCTAAGGATAACTTTCGGGGACCATAGGAATAAGAACCCATGCCTTGTAAGGCATTGGTGCTATCAATTAAGCCATCCACCAAAATGTCATCATGGTTCAATAAAGTTGCCTCCACTGGATCTTCAACATTAATCATAGAGATTGCATCATCAATAATGACCTCGGTGACAAGGTCCATGAAAGAGCATACTTATGTGCCGTTGGGCTGCTTCATTGATTTGCACACATGGAACACGACCTTTTCATTGCCCACTTGAAAAGTGAGCTCACCAGCCTCCACGTCAACTAAGGCCTTCCCCGTTGCAAGGAAGGGCCTTCCCAAGATGGTGGGGACCTCATAATCCACTTCGCAATCCAATATGACAAAATCCGCGGGCAAAATAAAATTGTCTACCCGCATCAACACATCATCAATTATCCCTAGGTGACTCTTCATTGATCTATCCGCCATTTGAAGACGCATGGAGGTCTCCCTAGGTTTCCCAATCCCCAATGATTTAAAGACCGAGTATGGCATCAAGTTTATACTTGCTCCAAGGTCACACAAAGCTTTAGCAAAATCCGCACTCTCGATTGTACAAGGAATGGTAAAAGCTCCCGGGTCTTCAAGTTTGGGTGCCATTGAATGCACTATGGCACTCACTTGGTGAGTCATCTTAATGGTTTCGCACTCCATAGACCGCTTCTTTGTGACTAAGTCCTTCATGAACTTAGCATACCCGGGCATTTTCTCCAAAGCTTCAACCAAAGGGACATTGATTGAAAGACTTTTCATCATATCGATGAATTTCTTGAATTGATTCTCTTGCTTATGCTTCGCCAACCTTTGAGGATATGGAGGAGAGGGCCTAGGCAATGGTGCCTTGGCTTGTGGGACCACTGGTTCCGGCATATCAATCACGTGTTCCCTAGACGGGTTCACGTCCCTTTGCAACTCCTCCCCATTATCATGGATATCAATTCTCACCTCACTAGTAGTTGGCTCTTCCACCACTTTATCAACTTCAATTGGTAACTCATCATTTGGCAATTCATCATCATCAACAACAATTCTCTTTTGTCTAGAAGAAATCGCTTCACCGCCTTTTCCACTTCTTGTGGTTACCGCCATGGCGTGACCGGTATTATTATTGTTCCCACCCTTGGGGTTCACCACCGTATCACTCGTTAGTGCTCCCTTTAGGCGTGTGTTCAAGGCATGAGAAATTTGGCCCATTTGTACTTCAAGGTTTCTAATGGAGGTGTTGTGGGAGGCCAATTGAGCATCAGAGTCCGCGTTTCACTCCATCATTTGCTTGAATATTTGTTCAATTATTCCCATGTCATTACTTAATGATCTTTGTCCTTGAGCTTGGTACGTGGGTGGATTGCTTGGTTGTTGGTACATCGGGGGCCTTTGAAAGACCGACCCCCAGTTACCATTACCACCCCAATTGTTATTGTTATTGCCTCCGCTCCAATTGTTATCATTGTTGTTCCCTCATTGTTGGTTGTTGTTGTTCCCCCTAGTTTCGTGAATTGTTGTTATTGTTCCAATGTCTCTGTCTTTGATTACCCTAACTTTGATTGTTGCCTTGGTTGCTCCAGTTTTGATTGTTCCCTTGACTTTGGTAATTATTAGCATACATAACATCCTCTTCTTGATCATCATATGACTCTTCTTGACTATACCCACTTGGTCCTTGGTCACCTTGATCATTGTTTCTTTGCTTTGGATTTCCCCGAGGTCTTCTTTGGTTCACTAACACATTCACTCCCTCCATGAAATTTACTTGCTTAGGCCCTTGTAATTGTTGAAGCTGGGCCTTGGCAAGTTGGTTCATAGTGGTAGTGAGCTCGGCAATTGCTTGCCCATGTTCTTGAAGTTCTTTGTGAAGACTATTGACACCGGACTCACCCTGAGGTACGTTTTCTCTACTTTGCCATGCTGACGATGTGTCAGCCATCTCATCTAAGACCTCACATGCCTCGGGGTAAGTCAATTTCATGAAATTTCCACCGGCCAATTGATTGACCACACATTGATTGACATTGTTTATTCCTCGGTAGAAGGGTTGCTTAATCATGGCTTCAGTCATGTCATTGTTTGGACATTCCTTAACCATGGTCCGGTAGCGCTCCCAAATCTCATTCAAAGGCTCGTTGGGTTCTTGCTTAAAAACTAATATTTCATCTCTGAGCGCTGCCATGTGACTATGGGAGAAACTTTTTGCAATAAACTTGTCTGCGAGCTTGTCCCATGTGGATATGGAGTGGTTAGGAAGCCGCTTGATCCAATCAAGAGCCTTCCCTCGAAGAGAGAAGGGGAATAACCGTAGTCTCAAGCCATCTTCTGAGACGTTCGTTTTCTTATTACCCCAGCAGGTATCCACGAAGCCCTTCAAATGTTTGTAAGCACTTTGGTGGGCGGCTCAGGTGAAATATCCCCGATGCTCCAAGAGCGTCAGCATCACATTTGTTATTTGAAAATTTCCCGGACGGATTCTAGGTGGGACAATAGCACTAGCATACCCCTCGTTTGGAAAGACGCGAGGGGCAGCTCTGGGAGCTGGTGGCGGGGGAGGGTCTGGAATGTCCTCATTAATATTGGCTTGTCGGCCCCGTCTGGGAGGAGGTACTTGGTTTATTTCATCTTCTTGGTTGTCATATACCTCCTCTATGATGTTTCCCAAAGGATCCGCCATTAGAACCTGAAGTGATTCAACACACACGTTAACAGAAAAAGGAAAGAAAAACATTTAACACCACTATTCACGTAGATAATCAACACCGTATAACTCCCCGGCAATGGCGCCAAAAAGTGATCGGCACTCACCTACACTACTATAAAGTAGCAAGATGAGGGTCAGAGCAGCTTTTACCCGAAGGATCAGGATCGATTCCACAGAGAGTTATGAATATTGGAGTTGAGTTTCTAGGTAATATAGTAGTGTTTCGTGCTCTTAATTGCAATTTTCATACTTTTTGATTTGGCAATTAGACTATGGTTTATAATAATGGTAATTTGCTAATTAACTAACTAATATCTTTTTGGTTGTTTTCTTAATGGATAAAAGGCACTAGGGTTATGAATTTCACCTAGGCGAATATTTAACGGGTTCCAATATCTAAGGAAAAGATGTTATGAAGGGGAGTGTGATATAGCCAATGCTCAAAGTTACCCACTTTATACCTCTCGGTAGTTTGAGTGGCTTTGCCTTAATTGCCTCCCTCGAGGTCAATTGGGTGTTAAATTCATACAATCAATATAGGCTCAAGTAGGGTTTTACAATCTCTAGGTTTAACCCATTAATTGGGACTATCAATCTCGTGAATACATCCCAATTCCTTGTTGGGCTGATTTTCTAGACTCAAGTTCTCTTTCTCAAGAAGAACCCAAGTCAAATAAACACCAATTAGGGTTTGCAACCACTAATATTAACATGAAAATCATAAATCAGCCCAAATACCAATTACCCATAAATATCTAAGCCTTAATTTAAAGGACCCATCAAACACCCACACTAGGGTTGAGCCACAACCCTAGCTAATGGGTTTAGCTACTCATAATAACTGAAGAAATCAGAGAAATAGATGAAGCAAAACCCATATAATTGAATTATAAACTAAAATTGAAAGATTCAATGTTGAAACCCTTCTAAAATTACTGATAAAGCTTAAGAAAAACCGTTCACGAGCTCCTGATAATATCAAAGTACCAAAGATGACCTAAAAATAAGAAAAGAAACTATTTATACTAGGCCGAATTTTTTGGACAAAAATACCCCTGCGGGGTCACCGCGGACCGCACAAAATGGACCGCGGTCGCGGTGAGGCTTTTAACTTACAAAACTGGGCCTCTGAGCTTGGCGATCGCGGTCCACGTAAAATGCACAGCGGCCGCGGCGGCTTCAGTGCGGACCGCGAAGAAAGGACTGCGGACCGCGAAGAAAGGACTGCGGTCCGCGTTGGTCTTCTATCCTGCAATGTTGATGCCCTCTGAATCTCCTCAGTGCAGACCACGTAAAATGGACCGCAGTCCACATTGGTTTTGACCTTCAAAAACTACTCTCTGAATCTCTCCACCGCAGACCGCATAAAATGGACTGCGGTCCGCATTGGTTTGGCCTCCAAAAGCACTCTCTGAATCTCTTCAGTGCGGACCGCGGTTCGCACTGGTCAGTTGAACTTTGCTTGTGCTTGTTCTTGGTACTTGTGCAAGTTTCACTCCTTTTTAGCAGGTTTTTGACTAGTTGTAACCCTTTTTGACTAAACCCTGCAAAAAGCACAACAAGTAAGCCTTTGGGACTATTTTGCATACACTTTTATCCAAAGCTTAAGCAAGAAAGAGTGTAAAATAAGGTAAAATCTCTAGTTATCACGTGCAGGGACTTAACTAACATGTCATCGATATAAACTTCCATAGATTTTCCTATCTGTTCGAACATTTTATTAACTAGGCGTTGGTATGTAGCCCCTGTATTTTTTTAGCCCGAAAGGTATTATGTTATAGCAATATGTACCATACTTCATGATAAACGAAGTCTTTTCCTGGTCCTCCGGGTTCATTCGAATTTGATTGTACCTAGAGTAGGCATCGAGAAAAGTAAGGATCTCGTTGCCGGCTGTAGCATCGGTCAAACGATCAATGTTGGGCAATGGGAAAGAGTCTTTAGGGCATGCCTTGTTCAAATCTTTGTAGTCTACACACATTCTAAGTTTGTTTCCCTTTTTACGGACTACTACTACATTAGCTAGCCACTCGGGGTATTTTACTTCCCTAATGGACCCTATCTTAAGAAGTTTGGTTACCTCGTCTTTGATGAATGCGTGCTTTACCTCGGACTAAGGCATCCTCTTTTGTTCCACCGGTTTAAATATGGGATAGACACTTAGTCGATGGGTGGTTATCTTCGGTGGGATCCCTGTCATATCTAAGTGGGACCAAGCAAAGCAATCAATGTTATCGATAAGGAATTGAATGAGTTTTTTCGTGAGTTCGGGGGATTAATCCTGTCCCCAGGTATACCTTTTGTTCCGGCAGATACTCGATAAATATCACCTACTCAAGTTCCTCGATCGTGGACTTCGTCGAATCTGACTGCTCGGGGGCGACAAAAGCTCGATGGGTAAGGAAATCTTTTTCTTCATCCTCGACCACCTGTTCCTCGGGTTCAACTGAGGATATAGACTGTGATTGCTATTTGACTACCTGTTTGTCCTTGACGCTCGACTTTTCCGATGTAGAGGGCGTTGATACTGGTGCTAAGTCATGGACTGCAAACATCTCCTTAGATGAGTGTTGCTCCCCATATACTGTTTTCATGCCATCTTTTGTTGGGAACTTCATCATTTGACGAAGGGTTGATGGCACTGCCCTCATGCTGTGGATCCACAACCTTCTAAGCAAAGCATTATACCTCATGTCACCTTCGATGACATGAAACTTCGTGTCTTGTATGGTTCCGGCCACGTACACTGGGAGGATGATTTCCCCCTTCGTTGTTTCACTTGTCATGTTTAATCCATTCAAGACTCGAGATGCTAGTATGATTCGGTAAAGCAGCCCGAGCTTCTCCACGACCCTCGAACTGATTATATTTTCCGAGCTACCTGGATCCACAAGAACACGTTTAACTTGAACTTTATTTAAAATAATAGAAATTACCAGTGCATCGTTGTGCGGCTGAGATAAGACCTCAGTGTCTTCCTCATTGAATGTGAGGGTGTCCTTGGGCATGCAGTCCCGAGTCAGTTTCTCCCTTGTGATTGATACTTTGGTGTGTTTGAATATGGGTCCCTGTGGGACGTCGACTCCGCCGATGATCATGTGAATAACATGTTGAGATTCCTCCGGTTCATTCTTCTTGTTGGCATCTCTTTCTCTGAAGTGGTTCTTGGCCCTATCGCTGAAAAATTCCCGAAGATGCCCTTTATTGAACAATTAGGCTACCTCCTCTCTTAGTTGCCTGCAATCCTCGGTCATGTTCCCATGTGTGTCGTGGTACTTACGCAACAAGTTGGGATTCCTCTAAGAAGGGTCAGTTTGTATGGGTTTAGGCCACCTGGTATCTCTTATTTTCCCAATCGTTGACACAAAACCCGAGGCATCGATGTTGAAATTGTATTATGATAATCGGGGTGCCGCCGTCGGTTATGGATGCCTATCGAACCCGATTTTACTCATGAGTCCCCGAGAATTTTGTCCTCGATATACTCTTCGATCATTCCGAGGTACGTTACGCATCGAGTTGTTCCTTCGCTCTTCGAAGTACGGTTGATACCTCTTATAGTTCGGTCCCGGTTCCCTGTCCACTTCTCTCGAATCTTTTGTTGCTGACCTGTTTGGATAAACCGAGCCTGAGGGGGATCCCAACTGATCATCTTCGACCCTAATCTTTGACTGGTATCTGTTATGCACATCCGCCCAAGTCACAGGGGGATACTACATCAAGTTTTGCTTCAACTACCTCGATACTATCGAGCTCCACTCATTTATCCCCTGAGTGAAATCTTGAACATCCCAGTCATCGGAGACTGGCGGTAACTCCATTCGTTCCAACTGGAACCGGGATACAAATTCCCTTAACATCTGTTATCCCTTTGTTTGATTTTGAATACGTCTGACTTCCTTGTTGCAACCTTTATAGCACTAGCTTGTGCCTTTACAAACGAATTTGCCAACATGGCAAACGAATCGATAGAGTTCAGGGGCAGGTTATCGTACCAAATCATGGCCCCTTTGGACAATGTTTCCCCAAATTTCTTTAGTAGAACAGACTCGATCTCGCCATCCTCCAAATCGTTTCCCTTTATACCACAAATATATGTAGTGATGTGCTCGTTGGGATCGGTGGTCCCGTTGTATTTGGGTATGTCAGGCATGCAAAATTTCTTCGGAATAGGCTTTGGGGCTGTACTTGGGAGGAAAGGTTTTTGCACAAACTTTTTAATCCGGTCCTTTCAAAATCAGAAGTGCTCCCGGTATCTGATCGACCCTCGAATTGTACGTTTCTACCTTTTTATCGTTGTCCTCGATCCTTTTCTCCCCTGACTCAATCCTTTTTGTGAGTTCTTCGAGCATTCTCATGACCGTGGGGTCAGCTCCTGATCCATTATTGCTTGACCTCTCCGGGACTGGTTCAGCACGATGAGTGGCTTCTCGCCCCACTATGCTCGGAGTCTTTTGCTGACTCTGCAACTGAGCGATAGCAATCTGTTGCGCTTGTAACATGTCAAAAATCACTTGGAGGCTGACTTCCCCATCTCCTCGACCATGTGTTCTTTGTCCATTGGGTTGAACATCTCCGGGCACGTTTCCTCCGACATCAGTGCCCAAGTCTACGTTTATAGCAATGTGTGAACCAACATCGACTGGGTCAGGAACTGGTGCTACCTCAGGGTTGAGCGGTGGCACACCGGCCCCTGATGCTGTTGCATTTTCATTTTCCCCGTGGAATCCGAGGCCATCATTACCATGCATTGGTGTGTTTGCTGAGTTCAACATGTTTTAGCCTAAAATCAAAGAATCTTTGACAAGAAAAAGTGTGAAGAATAACGTGTGTTATCAGAAAATTAGCACTGAAACAATCACTATTATCTTTAGCCCCACGGTGGGCGCCAAACTGTTTTCCTTGAAAATACGAGTAACAATTACATTTGATTTGTGATTTTAAAGATATGTGACCTAGTCCAATACTAATTAACAAACAAGTAATATAAAGTATAAATGAATAGAATCGATGAACCAAACTAGTGTTGCTTGGGCGATATAGGCCTCGAGCTTGAAGACCTCGAGGTGGGTCGGGGATGATAAAACAAGAACAGTAAAATAAGAGCAATAAAGTTAGAGAATGATTCTGAAGAACAGTGAACGAGAATGTAAGATAGTATATTCTTTGCCAATGATTAGATGATGTTACAAATGATTGAGATCATCTTTATATAGGAGAGGAAACCCCAAATAAGGTACATTTCATTTTACAGTAAAAATCCTATTGGTATAGCTGTATAACCACCTAATACGGATTCGTACAAATCTATCCCGAAATTTACGCGTTAGATCTTTGTGCCTCTGAGAAATTCCCGCTCATTCTGGAGTATGTTCGAAATGGTACTATCTCGAGGTAGACCATGCTAGGCCTTCGATTTGTTCCCCGAATTGTGCATTTTCCAGCCAGACCTGACCCCTACTTCGAGTTGCCCAAACTCGAACTTGGGGTAACAATTATGACTCCGCAATCGGCTCCCTGATTTCGACCGTATACAGAATTATCTTATTTACCGATCGAGCAGGAAATGTTAGCGACATCGATAACCTTCTCAAACATAAACATCAGCACAAGATATTACCACCCATCATATTTATGTGACAGCCTGTCCAAGAGATGCAACTTCAAAAGTTGGTTCAATCTCCAAGTTGCTATTTGTCAATATCACATCAACTTCTGAAAACGGCATCTTCTTATCGGGGAGCAATCTGCAGTTCATAAATATGAACCTAACGTACAAGAGATGGAGGACAAAATATCCAGATGGATGGGTGGATTACAGGCCAGTATGCCAAGAAACTGCGCATGCTGGAGTCATGATGGAGCATGCATATCGATGGTTTGGTTTTCGAAAATGTAGTCATGCAATGAGGTGGAATATTACTTTGGATTTCAGGCCATCGACTGTAAATAACATCTTACCAACAATGAGGGATTAATAGGATGCATGCAGCGAGTAAATTTTGTTCTTCAGAAAAGTAAAGCTGCATCATTATTTTCCAAAACATAAATGATTTATGTGCGATGTTGATTTGGATTTGCCCCACTTGAAGTGCTGCTCCTCGTTGTACCTCTTAGCATTTAGTTGAATAGAGATGTTGGTGTGATATAAAGATATTACAATATTTTAAAATGTTATAGGTGACCAAAAAAAATTGAAATTTTACAAAGTGGCATTAATTTTTGAGTTGACTAGCTTCAGTGTATGCAAGTGTCTTTCGCGTCAATCAATATAGAATATATACAAAATAATAAATTGGTGCATACATTGAAACAATAGCTATATTTTAGTATCTTCTTTACGTATAAAGATGATGAATTTAGTTTAATTAGTTATATAATATTTGTAACTATTAATATTTCATATAATTATGAGATATAAATACGTTATGTTGTTACTTTTTTAAGAAGTACTTTGGTGAGAAGCAACTTGTGTTTGGTTAATTAATTTGAAAAGCACTTTTAAACAGTAATTAATATTTGGCTAAGCTTTTAAAAAGTACTTTTAAGTGTATTTGTCTCAAAAATATTTTCGAAAAAATACTTTAGGGAGAAACTATTTTTTATGCTTCTCGAAAAATTCTCTGCTCCTACTCAAAAATACCTTTTTCCTTCTAAAAGCTAAACCAAACACTTTAACGTAGAATACTTTTGGTAAAAAAAAAAATCTTTTGGCCAAACAGGGTATAAGTATTTATATTACATCAGAATTTGTATAATGGTTATTTCATCAAAATATTATAAAATTTAATTACTGAATATAAATATTTATCTAATTGTTTATCCTGTAGTGCGCTTCTGCATTCCCAAATATATATTCTCTTGAAATTCTAATCTATTAAATAAGCATTTTTCGTAAAACTCTAGTCACTGAATTAGGTCGGTCATGAGGAAGCTGTTCTTTAAAAGAATTCTAGATCTTTATCCAATCATATTATAAATAGATATAATTTTTGATAATGTTTTAAAAGCTTGAAAAACTATATAATAATTTAAAGTTTTTAAAAGGAGATCTAATGCATTCCTAATGAAACTATAAATTAATGGTAACTTCTTGACAATTGATTTATGTAGAAAAATGAAACTAAGCCACTTTTTATACTAAAAAGTCTAAAAGCTTGCTCGACATAAAATAATACATGGTATATATTAGAGAATTACATATTTAAAGATTGATTTTTCTAATTTAGAGGAAGGTTTATATTATGACTATAGACTATAGGTACAATAAATTTTTCATTTTCATGAAGAATAATAAATAAATCTAATTTAATTTGTCAAGATTCTAAAATATATATTTTTTGCAGGAAATAAATTAAAGCTACTTTTTATAACATAAGAAATTAAAAGTTTAAAAACATGTTCTGATATTTTTTTCTCGGGTTGAGTCTTGTTCTTAATTTTTTTTAAAAATATTCATAAGTCTATTTTTTACATGGCAGTGAAAAAAATTTGTAACCTAGGTACACAGAATTCGTTCTTTCCAACTTTGTATAAAACTAAAAGAGAAACAATATAATCTTTATTTAGACAACAAAAGCAATTTTCTTTACTTAAAAAGGTATGGTGGTTGGTAAATAGAATATGGTTATATGAAATTAGTAAACAAAATATGGTTACTTGGATGTAGTTTCTGGTTATATATGAAATTGGTAAACAAATATGGTTACTTGGATGAAATTTCGTTGGACAATTAAATCAACGTGTAATTGTTGTTTTTAAATTCTTATATATCATAAATTCTTACATAGTTCAAATACGGAAATATATTTAATAGCCAAAATTTTGTTGATTTAAAGGTTCTAAATCTTAGCAAGATAATTAAATGACTATTTTGTCTATTGTTAATTCTATTTTTAAAAAAGAGTAAAAAAAGGCGAACACCATTTCGTTAAGGGCCTTATACTTTTAATATAGTATAATATATATAGATATAGATAGATTATTACTAATATTATTTTTAGTAAAAAACAAAATTTTATTATTGTATCATATATACAAATACTATTTTAAGAACTATTTCAATCCTGGTTTTTTATTATTGATATTCAAGATTTTGAAATCAATAAATTACAAAATTGTTTATATAACGAAGTGTACAAACACTAAAATAAATAAGTGGATGAAATAAAACCTGAAAATAAGAACTAAATCCCGTCGTTGACATACATGGGATCTTTCACCCATTTCCGGTCAATCTTTCTCTTTCCTTTTGATGTCTTTTCTCCTTAATATAATACTGCTAAATAAAAATGGAGTTGAAAGTATAAAAAAATTTATTAACAAAACAAGCCCTTACAAAGTGAACAAAACTTTCTACTTTGGATTGAAAAGTGCACGAATTCTAGAATTAAAAATTAAAATCTTAAATATTAGGAAAATAATTAAATGACTACTTCTAAACATTAATTATGAATAATTAAATAAATACTCCTACATATTAGGAAAATAATTAAGTGACTATTCCTAAATATTAGGAAAATCTAATGGCTATTTTGTCCAATGTGAACAATATTTTAAATAGGTAAAAAAGACGAACGACATTTCGCTAAGGGCCTTTGTGGTTTTAATATAGAATAGATAGATGTTGAGAAAAAGACAAGTATTTGAACCCGTTTGGACATAAGAATTTTTTCACCTTTTTTTTCGAAAATTTTTCGCTTTTTTTTTAAAATCAGTCTTTGGTTATAAAATTTTCAATATTCACTTGAAGATGAATTTTGGAATTTTTTGAAAATTTGAAAAACTCCAAAAAGCTTTTTTTTTTCTTCAAAATTTTCACTTAGATCACTCACAAAGCTTCATACGATCAATAATTATATTCATATCCATACACAACTCTAATTTTCAAATATTATTTTCACTTGAAAAAATATTTCACTATATTTTTGGAATTGTACAATTCTTATGTCCAAACGCCCACAAAGTAGCATGCATGAGCACACCCAAATCTGTTAACTTCGTGTTTTAGGATTACATTGTCACGACCCGAATTCCCACCATCGGGACCGTGATGGCACCTAACGCTGCACTTGCTTGGCAAGCAAACATTAGAGATTTACAACATAAAATCTTAAAATCTGCGAAGAATTACTACGATTCAACACATGAACAATTAATAAAGAAACGAAAACTCATAATAACACTGCGCATATGATATTTATATATCTATCAACCCATGATCTGGAGTCGCAACTCATGGACTACTATGATTTATCTACAAGTATTTGGCTGAAAGAAAAGTGTACAACTGTTTATGAACTAAGAGAAAAAACAGTAAATGAGCATATAGGAGGGGACTCCAGGAATCAGTGGACGTCGGCAGATCTACCTTGGGTCTCCTGCGTAGAAGTTAGCTACAAATCCCAGAATCAGCTCAGACCGATACTTGGATCTGCACAGAAAGTGCAGAGTGCAGTATCAGTACAACCGACTCCATGTATTGGTAAGTGTCGAGCCTAACCTCAGCGAAGTAGTGACGATGCTAGGACACGACACCCACAAACAACCTGTACCGTATAGACATACACGTGACAATAATAGCAAATAAAGAAATAAGACAGAAAATATTGGGAGGGGACATGCTGAGGGGTTCACAGTTTAAGAAATAAGAAATAGTGATATAACTGGATAAATCAAGATGCATTAAACAGATAAAACAAGTAGGAACAGTAAAGAAAACTGCACGGCATCACCTTCGTGCTTTTACTCTCGACCTCACTATATGCAATAATAAAAATGGCACGGCATCACCCTTCGTGCTTTACACTCTTCCTCACAATATGAAATAAATCAATGGCACAACATCACCCTTCATGCTTTACACCTTTCCTCACAATATGAGATAATGCATGGCACGTCATCATCCTCCGTGCTTTACACTCTTCCTCACAATATGAAATAATGTGCGGAACGACATTACCCTTCGTGCTTTACACTCTTCCTCACCAATCAAGAATCAATAACAACGGAAAGATAGAAATATCACAAGGAAACCAATATTTAATCAATGTTTAATATCACAATATAAATTTCAACCTTGAGTCAATATTCAACAATTACCATATCACATTAAAACCGGATAGAAGTTACCCAAGATTACAAATGGCTACGCTAAGCATGGATAATATGATTAAAGACTACAAAAATTTACAAGAATAGAATTCACTCGCATGTTATGACTCAACAACAACACATAGGTGCTCGTAACCTCACCTATACATTGTACTCAACAACCAAACACGTAGAAAATAAGCACATAATTCCTAATCCCTCAAGCCAAAGTTAGACACGATACTTGCCTCGATCCGCAAGCCACTTACTATTCAAGTACCGCTTATTCACCTCCAACCCACTCGTATCTAGTCATAATTAGCTTAATACCATCAATTATCGCTAAAGAAATTAATTTCAATGCACAATTATAGAATTCCCAAATTTTCCCCCAAAAAGTCAAAAACCGACCCCGGGCCCGCTTGGTCAAAACTCGAGATTCAGAAATCCGTTTACCCATTCACCCCCGAGCCCGAATATATAATTAGTTCCGAAATCCAACCTCAAATCGAGGTTTAAATCCCCAAATTTGCAAAATTTTCAAGTCTCCCAAAATCTCTAATTTCTACCCTTAAAGAACAAGATTTAAGACTAGGAATTCAATGAATGATGATGGAAATTGAATAAAACGAGTCAAGAAGTGCAAACCTATGATTTGGTGTTGAAATCCCTCTTCAAAAATCGCCCCAGGCCGAGTTCGAGTGATGAAAAATGAAATTTGGGAAGATTTGAATTCTGTTTTAAAACACTGGACATGTCTTCATCGCGTTCGTGAGAGACCTGTTGCGATCGCGATGCACAGCGGCCCAAAGTCCTACGCGTTCGTGAGATACCCTTCGCGTTCGCGAAGGATTACTCCCCCCCAGCTTACGCGTTCGCGATCCAAGTGCCGAGTTCGCGAAGAGTATCGTTAGTCCCCCCCTCCCCCCTGGTTCCCTAAGCTATCGCGTTCGCGGGGAGCTGGTCGCATTCGCGAAGGGTAACACCCCCAATGCTTCGCGTTCGCGACCAGTCCTTCGCGTCCGCGAAGAAGAAAATTCCCTACCATTCTAGTTCTCCTTCGCGATCGCGAGAGTGACTACGCGATCGCGAGAGTGACTACGCTATCGCGAAGAATAATGGATCAAACACCAGATACAACCATTTACACCAGATTTTCCAAGTCCAAAACATCCAGTAGCCTACCCGAAACTCACCCGAGCCCTCGGAGCTCCAAACCAAACATGCACACAAGTCTAAAAATATCATACGGACTTGCTCGTGCAATTAAATCGCCAAAATAACACCTAGAACTATGAATTTAGCACCAAACCCTATGAATTTCTCAAGAACACTTTAAATTACTATTTTCTCAACCAAAGGTCTGAATCACGTCAAATCACCTCTGTTTCTCACCAAATTTCACAGATAAGGTATAAATATCATACCGGGCTCCAGAACCAAAATACGAGCCCGATACCAACAAGATTAAACCTTAAGCAAATTCTTTAAAATCATTAATTTTCAGTAATTCAATTTTACACAAAAATTCATTTCTCGAGCTAGGGATCTCGGAATTCGATTTCAGGCATACGCCCAGATCCCATATCCGGATCCGTTTACTCAAAACGTTAACCGAAGTTAACTAAAATCACTTTTAAATGCAAAAAATACTATTTCTTCAGTTTTCCACATAAAGGCTTTTCGGAATTACGCCCGGACTGCTCACGCAAATCAAGGTGGGTAAAAATAAGATTATTAAGGCTAACGAGCGCAGAATAGAGTACTACAACACAAGATGACCCTTTGGGTCATCATATATATTAAGTTGACCTCAACTATTTACTTATCTTTTCGTTTTAATTTTTTGATATTTTAATTTAAAATAGAGAAATTTTCAGAAACCACTATGTTTTAGTGATTATTAGCTTGCTATAGCTACCATTTATTAAATTACTTCCTATAGCTATGTTTTCAATTGTTGTGGACTGTATTCGATGTATTTTTGCTACTGTACAAAACTCGGCGGAAAACAGGGGAGTCCAGCTAAGCAGAGAATGTATTTGACTGTATTCGCGAGCTGTATTCATGAATACAGTAATGAAATTTGCGAAAAAAGGTCTTCAGAAACCACTATGCTTTAGTGATTATTAGCTTGCTATAGCTACCATTTACTAAATTACTTCATATAGCTATGTTTTCAGTTGTTGTAGATTGTATTCGATGTATTTTTGTTATTGTATTCATGAATACAGTAGCAAAACTCTGCGGAAAGTAGGGGAATCCAACGAAGAAGAGAATGTATTCGACTGTATTCGCGAGCTGTATTCGTAAATACAATAACGGGATTTGCAAAAAAAAAGTCTTCAGCTGTTTAAAAACGGTAAGTGAATCAATTAACGTGATAGCTCCTAATATAATTCAACAAACTCTATTATAACACACAAAATTTGTATTTCCAGTTATAGAAAAGATTCTCAACCGAAAAACATCCAAAAAACAGAGCAGTCTTCAGAGATTCAATCCATCATTTCTTTTTTTAAAGGTATCTTTACTAAAAAAAAATTAGTGGTATATTTACAAATAGATTTAAATATTGAAATAATATAATTACATTGAATACAGTATAATACATAAAAATACATTGAATACATGAAGGATAGCAGGTAATCTATAGTGCAAATACATATGAATACATACTGCAGATACATTTGAATACATATATACATCTGAATACATAAATTATATTAATTAAAAAAATATATGAATACATTCCACAATACATTGGATACATACTGTTGAATATATAGTGCTGGAACACATCCCCTGCTAGAGTTTCTAAAAGCAGGGGAGGAAAAAACCGGGAAAAAAAAAAGAAAGAGGAAAGAGAAAGGAGGAGAGTGGGAAGAGAGAGGGAGAGAAAAAAATAATACACAACATATTTAATGGCTTAAAGGTAGAAAGTGGTATTTTTCTATAAAAATTAAAAAGTAGTTATAGGAGATAATTTTTTAAAGGGGTATTTATTTATAATAAATAAGGTATCAACCTTTTCAATAGGAGGTAAAATTTTGTAAAAATAGTGTGGGGTAGCCACTATTTAAGATGGTATTTATTTTTTATCCAGCAAAAATAGCACTACTCTATTAACATTAATATGAAAAGATATTTTTACCCTTTCTTCCATTGCTTTTCTTCCCAAACCCTCGCTTCTCTCTCTCAAGTTCGATACCCATTATTGATCTCTCAAATTGTGATGACCCAAAAGTTGCAGAATCAATATGTGATGCAACAGAGAAATGGGGTTTCTTTCAGATCATTAATCATCGTATTCCTGTTGAAGTTCTTGAGAATGTGTTAGAAGCTGGACATAAGTTCTTTGAGTTGCTGTCACGACCCAAAAACTACCCATGGCCGTGATGGCGCCTATCGAGATACTAGGCCAGCTAATTAGATTTTTCAAACATAAAGAACTCTTGTTTTATATCACTTCCGAATCGATAGTTCGTAACAGTTTCAATTAAGCATATTTAAGTCAAAAGATACTAAGCCAAATGTTTAAACACTGCCCAAAATCCCGAAGTCACTGGGTCAAGAGAATCTAAAGAAAATACATAAATTTTACACAATATCTCTAATACAAAAATAGGTCTAAGGAGTGCAACTACAATAGAAATAAGAAGGAGAAAGCAAGGCTACGAACGTGCCACGACCCCAAATCTAGACTAGTGGTGATGGGGCCTATCGTGGAGTTAGGCCAGCCAAATTAACACTAAAAAATGTAAAGAATCTTTCATTTATCTCATTACTAGACTGGTAATCCATATAGTTTTCTTTTAATCTTTTTTAAGCAGATAAAGCTACACCGAATGATAAATACAACCACAAGATCCCGCAGTCACTGGTCATGAACATCTAAAGAAAATATACAAGTCTGGAAGAAATTAACTCTATAATACTAAGCAAGAGGAAGAAGGGTTGCGAACGCGTGCAGCTACCTCGCAAATCTCCGAGAAGTCTCTGGAACAGACGGACAACTCACTCTGCCCTAACACCAGGATCTGCACACAAGGTGCATGGAGTAATGTGAGTACGCCAACTCAGTAGTAATGAAAATTAATCAGGTTTGAGCAGTAAGAAACACATAAAGTCAAATCATCATTTCACAATAAGCACAATTTTTCTTTCCAACAGTGTATACGTTAAATCATCACGCTTAAGAAGCCAATTTCAGTATAAATCCTTTGAAAAGTGTAATTTCCCACAATTTCAGAAAAATGTCAAAGAAGTTTAGTGTAAAAATGATATGAATCATAAGTAGCCACTCGGGCAAAAACATGAATAATAAACCTCCCCTAGGGCATAATATAACTCAGAATCAGTCCCTCAGCATACCTCACAATCACTAATAATCAGCCCCTCGGGCAACCTCACAGTCGTGCATGCCTCCCAATCACTCGTCACTCGGCACTCGGCACTCGCACTCAGTAGGTACCTGCGCTCACTGGGGGTGTACAGACTCCGGAGGGGCTCCTGCAGCCCAAGCGCTAATGTCAAGCCATCTCGTGACATCAACCACTCTGGCACTCGGCCTATCAATAACATGATGCGGCGTGCAGCCCGATCCCATATCATATCCTCACAATCAGGCACTCGGCCTCACTCAGTCACCAGAAACAGTATAACATGATGCGGCGTGCAGCCCGATCCCATATCATATCCTCACAATCAGGCACTCGGCCTCACTCAGTCACCAGAAACAGTATAACATGATGCGGCGCGCAGCCCGATCCTATAATATCCTCACAACATAGGCACTCGGCCTCACTCAGTCAGAAACCTCTCAAAAAGCCGCTCGGACTATAAGTAAAACGGGGTACTCGACCCAAAATATTATTTTTAAATCACGAAATAATGTAACTAAGACTGAGTTTTGAAATCAGTTAAACATAATATGACTGAGTGTAAATCATGAATCAACACAGTGAGGAATAGTAGTAAATAGCCCCCAAGGGGTCCAAACAGGTTGGCACAAGGCCCCAAACATGGCGTACAACCCAAAACTACAATAATAGTCTTAAACCATAATTTATCATATGATTTAGAAATAATTACGCAACTCATAGTTGCCACGGGAAGGACCAAGTCCAAATCCCCAACCAGTGCATGCCACACACTCGTCATTCAGCATGTGCGTCACTCCAAAATAGTGAGAAAATACTAAGTCCGGGGTTTCATACCCTCATGACAAGATTTACAGTCATTACTTACCTCAAACCAGCCTGAAAAGCTACTCCGCGATACTCTTAGCCCTCGAATCGGCTCCCAAATGCTGCGAGTCTATCATAATCAGATTAATAATATCAAAATATGCTAGGGAGACGAAACTTATTCGAAAATTATCACAATTAGGCACAAATCCTGAAATTTGCCAAACCCGACCCCCGGGCCCACGTCTCGGAATTCGATACAAATCACAAAACAAGAATCCTTATTCCCTCACGAGTCTACACTTATCAAATTCACCAAAATTCGACCTTAATTTCCCACTCAAATCATCAAAAGAAATCATCAAACTTTCTTCCCATTCTTCCCCAATTTCCACTCTAATTCCTCAAATTGAATGATAAAAATCAAGGCTAAATCATGGAATTAACCCAAATATGATTGAAGAACACTTACCTCAAGAACTCTACTGAAACTCTCTTCAATTTCCACCTTCTCCCGATGTCTCTAATGGGTTTTGGCAAAAATAGGCTAAACCCTCATTTTTTAAGCTTAAAAAGAATCTGCCCAGCTTTACTCTTCGCGAACGCACCAGATGCCACGCGAACGCGGACCTTCTCCAGCTCATACCTACGCGAATGCGGACCCCATCTCGCAAACGCATAGGTCAAATTCCTGGGGTTCAACTGCTGGCTCGAAACACTTCGCGAACGCGACCCCTTACCCGCGTTCGCGATTCACAACCTCCTGAAGCTTCGCGTTCGCACCTCCCTTTCAGCGAACGCATAGCACAATCATCCTCAGCACCCCACTCCCCCTATGCGAACGCGAGACACCTTCCGCAAACACATAGGGTAAAAGTTTGCAGCAATAACACCAGAACAACTACTTCCAAAAGCCAATAATCACTCTGTTAACCCCTCGAAACTCACCCGAGGCCCTCGGGACCTCAACCAAACATATAAACACATCCCATAACCTCATTCAAACTTAGTCGAGCCTTCAAAATACCAAAAACAACGCAAAAGCACTAAATTCACCTCGGATTCAAGCCTATGAACTTTGGAATTTCTAAATTTCACCAAGATGCAGAAACCATCCAAAACACTTCCGATTGACCTGAAAATTTGCACACATATCTAAAATGACACTACAAACCTGCCCCAACTTCCGAAATTTTATTCCGACCCCGATAGCTTATTTTCCACTGCCGGCCGAAAATCGCCAAAAACTAACTTTTGCCAATTCAAGCCTAATTCTGCACCGGACATCAAAACCACATTCCGAACACACTCCTAAGTCCCAAATCACCTAACGAAGCTATCCGTGCCATAAAATCTACATTCCAATGTCGTTTACCAATAAGTGAACTCCCAGTTGACTTTTTCAACTATTAGGCCAATTTAAGAGACTAAGTGTCTCAATTCTCACCACGACCACTCCGAATCCGAACCAACCGACCCAACAAAACACACAAGAGCTGAACCACACAAAATGAATAAGAAATAGAGGAAACAGGGCTAAACTCTCGGAACGACCGATCGGGACGTTATATTCTCCCCTACTTGAACATGCGTTCGTCCTCGAACGTGCCTAGGGTTGTTCCACACACCACCAAAATTTCCGTGTAACCTACCATGCACATACCCTGGGTGATACCACGTCACCTTATCCCATATAGGTCCGATAACACAAGATCACCAAAATTTCACAATTCCACCTAACCCATAAACCTTAGAACCAAATTTCTGCTTCTGAAATAATTTACAAGATCAAAATCCAACAACTATAAACTAAATAAGTATGAACACGCTGTATCAAGCCATATACGTAACCCCAGATGTAATCACATACTATATCGCACGCCTCAAACACCCATAACGATAACTCCTAATCACAATAGCTGCTCAAAACAACCCAATACCGATACATATCCTCTTATCAAGAAATGCCTCGCTCTAACACCTCCATATACTGCCGATGATGAAAGAAATATGTAGAAACTAGCAACCATTCGTCCGATCAGTCCAGACATGAAGCTCCCCCTTCCCAGACAGGAATTATAGCAGATTTCTAAGCCGACCCCCGATATTATCCTTCCAACTATGTTGTAGTCAATTATGACAGTATTCATTCTAGGTCTAATGACCTCTTCTCATCCAACACGACCACTATTATGACATGACACATCAGTACAATTCAAAGCCATAACCTGTGCAATTTGTGCACTCAATAACAACATCCCAATGTAATCAAATTATATAAAAGATTCACATGAGAGGGCCATCCCTGCCAGCTCAACAAGTACCATCACAACACCACGCTCAGGAGCCTGTTACACATCGTAAAACCAAAGCACGCAAATCCGACACCAAGGGTCACACCTCTACTAAACTCCAAAGCGTGATCCCATCTAAACGGTGGTCCACATGATATACCCTAAGCCACCTTGCTCAAAATCAATAACCATCCAAAATTTGACATCAACTACTCAAAGTGCATTGCCATAACCACGGGGAAATCGGATTATACCATACCACACGAACCAGAAAGAACATAACTAATACGTCTCAATCCTGCAATACCCAATTACTTACCTTATTCAAATCCCGCCATAAAGCCCAAATAGAACCGCACCATATGTGCATATAACCAACAATCACAACTCCTCGCAACACCGGATAGTAACTCATAGATCACTCCAGAACACGAATAAATTCAATGACAGTCAAATGGTACATCCCTCAACAATAGCAAATTCGGAGTCAACAATTCCGACCCGGTGTAGAACACACACCCATACTGGGCCTACCAATAACCCTAAATCACTCTGGTCACCCACAACAGATAGATAACTCTACGAAAGTTCACAATGACTAAATCATGGCACACACTAACATCTGACTAGCTTTGCTCGCATCTTCACAATCCACACCAACAAAATAACCTGTTCATGAGAACTCCCAGTCTCGAAATCCATAAGGCGCACAAACCACCATATCTTATCCCAACTCTACCGCTCGAATATATAACACACCTCTAATACTCAATAATTCCACGAGGGATACTCCTAGAATTCTTCTGTTCCACCAAGCAAACTTGAATATCAGCAGTCGATCCAACAAAAGAGCACTGAAATACCAATGAAGTACCCTTAACTCAAACACATTGTCATTTTAGAAATGTATACCCTCATCAAGCTACCCAATAGTGATATCATCTACCTAGTCGTTTGAAACTGTCGATGTTGTCTAAGAATCTCACATATGCAATTCTCAACTCTACACCACATACCGCATACACCACGCCATCCTATGATAAGTATAAGAACTTCATGATCCCTTTCGAGCCACAAACAATTACGCACCCAACTAGCCAAGAACTTACATTTGATCCCATCTATATGCAAAATCACTATACGTCAGATGCTCCTCACGCCAGCAGAACATACACATATCTAACCGTGGTAGAAACCATCAGGAACTATCTGAATCCATTTTTACAACATCAAACCGTCAGGATTGAATCCTTCTAACTCAACCAAGCTACGCATGTCACCAAAACTCAAGAGCATTGTTAAGAAACACCTATAAAACTCATTGCCTCATAAATACCCAAAGGACTAATCACACCCCTTACCATGTCGATCCGACCTACTATCAAGTTGTCCTATTAATCCAAGTTTCTTCGGATTTACCTTCGAATTGATACTTCTCATTTCCATAATACCACAATTCTCAACCTAGACCCACCACACGAGATCCAAGCATAGGACCGTACCGTTTAAGGCTTGTAAGCCGCTGAATAGTCTCTCAATTATCCCCAAAAAGGTGACACATTCAAAATACTTACTCTGAAGAGACTTCTTGCGAATCTGAAACCATTACCTTCACTTTCATGATACAAATAGATAGAATCCATGATAATGTAAAGACACCACAAGCCTTGACACCCTCCACGTAAATCTCAGTTCTAGCCCAATTCACCTTGAAGATCCTCAATTGCTACATATAACCTTGAATCTATCAGAACCATTCTCGAGCATCATTCACTCTACGCAATTTCAATTACACTTGACCAAGCAGACAGAACGACATGACCCCGTTCGCAAACCACATACTAGGAAAGTGATCCACACATTTGAAGCAACAAGCAAACTCATACACTGCACACACTACACTTCTTACAATTATAACTCAATCCTTCAATAAAGTCCATTTACCCGCAGAGTACATTACAACCTGTATCGAAGAATTTCCATTACTTGAGTCATTCTCAGAGTCCACCTCTGCAGGTCATAATTGGTTCACCAATATACTTCGAATCAAAACCACTACAATACATAATCGTGCAATCAACTTGTCATTAACATACTCCCCCACTTGGCTCAAAACCAAAGATCAAGGCAAACAATAACTCACAATGCCCATACGCTATCACTACCACCATACTGCAGTGAGATTCACTAAATCCTTCAGAAACTCATATGACACAAACCATCTAGTATCTCAAATCGTATGCAAACATCGCATTCATCATTGTAACAGCCAATGCCAACTCTCACAAGCGACCTAACTCAAATCGCAACATATATCAATTACCGATAAAGAGGACTTGCTACAAAACCACCTAAGGGCCACACAACCTCAGAACACCCCGCAGGAATAACCCCGCCTGTTTAGCCTCAACTGATATCATCTCTATACCCTTCCAAGGATCATAACTATCACACAATCACTACACCCTTCTGCATTAAAACACAACCAATGCCTATCTTCGAGGCATCAAGATACGCGGTATAATAACCTGAAGCCGATGTCAGAACTAACACTGGAGTTGCAGTCAAAGAAATCTTGAGCTTCTAGAAGCTCTACCCCGCACTCGTCTAACCACATTGATACCCTCACTGGACACCACGTGTCCCAAGAATGCTACTGAACTGAGCCAAAATTCACACTTGGAGAACTTTGCATAGAGCTTCTCCTCCCTAAATCCTTATAATACCATCCTCAAATGCTGAGTATGCTACCCTTGGCTACGTGAGTACGCCAGGATGCCATCAATGAATACAATAACAAAAGAAGTTATAACACGGCTGAATACACCGTTAATCAAATACATGAACACTGCTGGGGCATTGGTCAGCTTAAAAGACATTACCAGGAACTCAGAACACAACAAGAAAATCCACTTCACTCCACAACTAAACTACACGGGAGGTCCTTCAATACACTCACAACTCGAGGCCATATTCTAACTCAAGACAGAAATAAAATACTCAATGGTTCTTGCTACATCGCCCGCCAATTCATTTTGTCACAATCGAACAACCTGAAAACATCTAACCATCAAATCACACTCACCATGTAGCCATCTAGTCACAAAGACCCATCAATAAGGACACAAACGGACATATAAGTCCCCAAATGCACGTGCTCACACAAACAAAAATCTCAGCACTCCAGCCATATAAAATCCGACCTCAAGTCCTCCAGACTGGCCCATTATCAATTTGCTAAAATCACATCTCATCCATGGAAATCACAAGCCGTCGACGCACAGCTGATATCGGGCGCTCATGTGCGCATTTGAATACATGAAAGTAATTTCAAGATGTACGCTTTTGGCCGAATAAGTGGATACGCACGACAAGAATTCAAGAATGTGAGATTTTTCTTAAGGATTCTGCAGCCTCTCGAAGATAAGTACAGACGTCTCTGTACTGATCCGCAAGACTATACTAAACCTGCTTATGACCGGTGAGTCCTATGTAACCTAGGCTCTGATACCAACTTGTCACGACCCCAAATCTACACTAGTCGTGATGGCGCCTATCGTGGGACTAGGCCAGCCAAATTAACACTAAAAAAACGTAAAGAATCTTTCATTTATCTCATTACTAGACTGGTAATCCATATAGTTTTCTTTTTATCATTTTGAAGCAGATAAAGCTACACAGAATAATAAATACAACCCCAAGATCCCGGAGTCACTGGTCATGAGCATCTACAGAAAATATACAAGTTTGGAAGAAATTAACTCTATAATACTAAGCAGGAGGAAGCAGGGTTGCGGACGCGTGCAGCTACCACGCAAATCTTAGAGAAGTCTCTGGAACAGATGGACAACTAACTCTACCCTAACACCTGGATATGCACACAAGGTGCAGGGAGTAATGTGAGTACGCCAACTCAGTAGTAATGAAAATAAATCAGGTCTGAGCAGTAAGAAACATATAAAGTAGAATCATCATTTCACAATAAGCATAATTTTTCTTTCCAATAGCGTATACGTTAAATCATCACGCTTAAGAAGCCAATTTCAGTAAAAATCCTTTGAAAAGTGCAATTTCCCACAATTTCAAAAAAATGTCAAAGAAGTTTAGTGTAAAAATGATATGAATCATAAGTAGCCACTCGGGAAAAACATGAATAATAAACCGCCCCTCGGGCATAATATCACTCAGAATCAGTCCCTCACCATGCCTCATAATCACTAATAATCAGCCCATCTGGCAACCTCACAGCCGCTCATGCCTCCCAATCACTCGTCACTCGGCACTCGCACTCAGTAGGTACCTTCGCTCACTGGGGGTGTACAGACTCCAGAGAGGCTCCTACAACCCAAGCGCTAATGTCAAGCCATCTCGTGGAATCAGTCACTCTGGCACTCGGCCTATCAATAACATGATGCGGCGTACAGACCAATCCCATATCATATCCTCACAATCAGGCACTCGGCCTCACTCAGTACACATAAATAGTATAACATGCTGCGACGCGCATCCCGATCCCATAATATCCTCACAACATAGGCCCTTGGCCTCACTCAGTCAGAAACCTCTCAAAAAGCCGCTCGGACTATCAGTAAAACGGGGTACTCGACCCAAAATATTATTTTTAAATCACGAAATAATGTAACTAAGACTGAGTTTTGAAATCAGTTAAACATAATATGACTGAGTGTAAATCATGAATCAACACAGTGAGGAATAATATTAAATAGACCCCAAGGGGTCCAAACAGGTCGGCACAAGGCCCCAAACATGGCGTACAACCCAAAAATCCAGTAATAGTCTTAAAAACACAATTTATCATATGATTTAGAAATAATTACGCAAATCATAGTTGCCACCGGAAGGACAAAGTCCAAATCCCCAATCAGTGCATGCCACACACTCGTCATTCAGCATGTGCGTCACCCCAAAATAGTGAGAAAATACTAAGTCCGGGGTTACATATCCTCAGGATAAGATTTACAGTCATTACTTACCTAAAACCGGCCCGGAAAGCTACTCTGCGATACTCTTTCCCCTCGAATCAACTCCCAAATGCTCCCAGTCTATCATAATCAGATTAATAATATCAAAATATGCTAGGGAGACGAAACCCATTCGAAAATTATCACAATTAGGCACAAATCTCGAAATTTGCCAAACCCGACCCCCAAACCCACGTCTCGGAATTCGATATTAATCACAAAACTAAAATCCTTATTCTCTCACGAGTCTACACATATCAAATTCACCAAAATCCGACCTTAATTTCCCACTCAAATAATCAAAAGAAATTATCAAACTTTCCTCCTATTCTTCCCCAATTTCCACTCTAATTCCTTAAATTGAATGATAAAAATCAAGGCTAAATCATGGAATTAACCCAAATACGATTGAAGAACACTTACCTCAATAACTCTACTGAAAATCTCTTCAATCTCCACCTTCTCCCGAGCTCTCTAATGGGTTTTTGCAAAAATAGGCTAAACCCTCGGTTTTTGAACTTAAAAAGAATCTGCCCAGCTTTACTCTTCGTGAACGCGGTCCTAGGCACGCGTTCACATAGCACATTCCAACAGACCCCTTATTTCCCCTACGCGAACGCACCAAATTCCATGCGAATGCGGACCTTCACAAGCTCATACCTATGCGAACGCGGACCTTCTCCAGCTCATACCTACGCAAACGCGGACCCCATCTCGCGAACGCATAGGTCAAATTCTTGGGGTCCAACTGCTGGCTCGAAACACTTCGCAGACGCGACCCCTTACCCGCGTTCGCGATTCACAACCTCCTAAAGCTTCGCATTCGCACCTCCCCTTCCGCGAACGCATAGAACAATCATCCTCAGCACCCCACTCCCCCTATGAGAACGCGAGACCCCCTCCACGAACGCATAGGGTAAAAGTTTCTGCAGCAATAACACCATAATAGCTACTTCCAAAAGCCAAAAATCACTCCGTTAACCCCCTC